>JAIUZE010001771.1:0-11778 GCA_022085475.1 Heliosperma pusillum
TGCTACTGTAAGACACCTTGCAATGATTGGGAGGATGTTACGCAAAAGAGACACGAGAATCAGTAGCATCACAACTTGTCGGGAGACAATTGGGAGATATTGTAGTAGGAGGAGTCCTCCACAATAGTTGTTGCTACAATGCACTAACTTATCGGACAAGTGGGAGATTGTTGGATAAGTTCCTCCACATAGTGCATTTATTAATAACAATCTCATTTGGATATACGTGGCATGATTAGTATATTTTGATACTCCACGCAGTTGATTAACGTAATCAATAACGGTTGGCTGACTAGAGTTTGACGTTATTGTCGTTTGACGGCGGTGATCAACTGATCCCTTTCGGTCACACCTAAAGGATGAAATCCAAATAGTAACTAATTATTTGTATACGATACAGTTAATTAGTACATTACATATATTCGATATGTACGAGAGTTAATGGTTAGAAATTGAGTTAAGAACTCAAATTCGATTAAGTTTATTTTTCAATTATGCGATAATTGACTAATAAATTTATATCTTATTTTAATACGATTAAATAAGATTTAACTTAGTAATTAATCGTTAAATTACTACATTAGTTGAGGTTTTGAGATAGAGGTAATTAGTTAATTATATTTACAAAGAGTTGTAAAATAAATTAACTAAGCATTGTGGGACCCATTATATATTGATATAATGGTAAAATATTACTTAAAATGTTAAGTACATATTATTCATTTATTTGTGTCATATAATTGTTATATGATCAAATTAACACTTAATTATACAAGATAATTAAGCATATGATTAATAAGTATTTGTGGGACAAATATCAAAAATCAAAATAAACCAAAATAAGGCTCACATGGCCGGTTGGTATGTAGTGGATAGTGATGATGGTTGCTCTTATTCATACTCACAAGCAACATGTGCTTATGACATGAATAATAAACCTAAACTCATTTTATTCACTACAACACATTACCACTTTGCATGGCAATAAAATAAGGAAGAAAATCACCTCTTTTGGTGAGTTCTTGACCGGCCAAAAGTGACTCAAATAGAGCACTTTGGTTGTTCATTACTTCACTTCTTGTTTTTCACTTGTTTTGAAACATCTCTCCAAAATACTCAACTTCTCTCTAAACTCTCATATACACTAATATTCTCTACATATTACTAGTGTAGTAATACAATAATATTAGTAGTATTTATCTTACTTATTATCTAGTTAATAATAAGGTAAGATTATTTGGGTATAATCTTGGGTGCAACAAGAAGGAGACCTTCTACTTTGGAGGTTATTTTTGGAGGATCATCCACTTAATTTCATGCTCAAGAACAATAATAAGGAGTTCTTATTGTGCCCATATTGAACCGAAAAATCCCAATGTAAGGATGTTTTGGTCTTATCTTTTCTTTTATGCTTTTATATTTGCATGCATGATAACTAGATCCTAAATCATTAACTTAATGTAATTTAATGAATTAATTAGAGGAGTCTAATTAAAGGTCTAGGACTTTCAATAGTTATAACCACCTCTAGCTGGGAGAGTCATTTGGCCAGACACATCCGTATGTACAAGGCCTAATACCTCACTTGCTCGTGTTCCTTTTTTCGTAAAAGGAGCACGACTCATCTTGCCTAAAAGGCAAGATTCGTATACACCATAAGATTCGTAATCAAATGGTTTGAAAAGTTTCGTTGAAACAAGTCTCTTTATGCGTCGTTCGTTTATATGACCTAAACGACAATGCCAAAGGTATGATTGATTTGTTTCACCTAATTTGAGCTTCTTACTCTCGACATGATAAACTTCATTAACATTATCTAGAACATAAATACCTCTAATAGAGACGGCTTTACCATAAAACACATCATTAAAAGAAAACAAACAACTCTTGTTCTTGATTACAAAAGAGAAACCCTCCGCGTCAAGCACGGATATGGAGATAATGTTCTTGGTTAAGGAGGGTACAAAATAACAATTATTTAGATACAGTTCAAGACAACTAGCTAAGGTGAGTACATTTCCTACGGAAACGGCGGCTACTCTTGCTCCATTCCTCATGCGTAGGTCCGCATCACCCTTGGGTAGTGCTCGCACGTCCTTCAGCCCCTGTAAATGATTACAAAGGTGAGAACCACATCAGGTATCAAATACCACAGTAGAAGTGCAAGCATAGTTAATATCTATCATATAGAGAGAAGAGATGATTATATCTAATGGTGTCACACATCCATCCTTCTTATCCTTCAAGTACTTGGGACAATTGCGTTTCCAATGTCCCTTGCCTTTAAAATAAAAGCATTCGGCATCGGCATGCTTCTTGCCCTTTCCTTTTCCATGCTTCTTAAATTGGGCCTTAGCTTTGCCCTTTCCCTTTTGAACCCCAAGACTTAAGTTCTTTAACTTCATTGAAAGAACATCCCTTTTCTCACTCCCACTTGCCTCCATATCCCGTTCGACTTGGGTAAGGAGGGCATGGAGCTCATGAAAGCTCTTGTCCATGCCATGCATGTTATAGTTCGCCCTAGTTTGGGCGAACTTGGGAGGAAGTGAGTGAAGGATGCGGCCAACCGCTAGCTTCTTTGGAATCTTAACCCCTAGACGCTCTAGGGTGTCCACATGCTCAACCATTTTGAGCACGTGTGGACCAACCTTTTGGCCCTTGTCTAGCTTGGCTTCAAAAAGCCTTGTCATAGCATTGTATTGGCGTATGTCAAGTGACTGAGAAAACGCCAAATTCACCCTTGAGACTATCTCATATGCTCCTAGGGTGATGTATTGTTGCTTAAGACTAGAGGAAATTGACCATATCAATACCATCTTGACGTCATTTGATACTTTCAAGTAATCCTCATAAGCGGCCTTGGCCGCATTAGTGGCCCTTGGGCTAGGTTCATTAGGAGGGGTCTCGGTCAAGTAGCGCAAGACGTTATCCGATAACGCCGCACTCTTAATCGTTTGCTCCCACTCGACGAAATTAGATCCGTCGTCTTTCAAGATGCATTTGTCCATTACGGACCTTAGCCATGAGTCTTTGCCAAGTTGAATGACATTGTTGTTATTGTTTGCCATTTGCGAATTGAATTACTACAACAAAATTAGGAAATATTAACATTCAAAGTTTTAAACAATTTTACTTGTGAAAACAATTTTAAACAAGTCACTAATATAATGACCCCTCACGAAATTATATAAGCGATTCCGAGACCCGCATTTTAGATACAAATGAACATGTTATGCCACCTTTATGTAATAAACGGTAAGTCAACACTTTGACTAATTCTACTCCTAGAACTCTCGGTCGACGGATTTCATCCAAACCCGTCTCCTAGTCCCAAGATAACGCTTATCCCATTGAGACCAACCCAATTTAGGCATGTGATCACATCACCCTACTTACCCGAGGTAAAAAGGTCCACGTTGTGGTTGTCCTAATGAACACGGGATTCATATTGCTTTAATTGGTAAGGCTAAATCTTAATTCAATTTTAAGTTGTGTGAGAGGTCTTGCCAATTTAGTTATTAATTGCCTATAAGTGAACTAAGTCGGTGAATTTTAAATAACGTTTAATTGACAATCGCGAAATAAAAAAATGCATGTTGGCGATTTTGGCATGAGCGGAAAACATAAATAATTAATTAACAATTAATAAATCCTAGTATGGCTACCTAGCTAATCTTATTAACTAGATGATTACAAAATCGAAAACAAACTCCTGGGTCCCTTGCCTCTTCATGGAAAAAACTCCAAAATGGCACCGTCTTTTGGAACACCGACTTCGGGAAACTCCGTCTTCATAATAAATAATTACAAAAATACAAATGAATACATAGCAATTTCCTATTATACATTTGATCTATCAAATGAAACTATTAATTATTATAAAATGGCTATACGAGATCGCAATAAATTACAACCGAATCGGTATTCCGTTACATTACGGGTAATACCGATTAAAAATAATATAGGTCATACTAGGTACAACTTGCATTAAAATAAATAAATGACATTCATTCATTCAACATAAACAACATAAATAAAATGCTGTAAAAATCATGCCAAAATCGCTCTTAACACTTGCCATGCTCATTCTAGCACGGTTTTACGGATTTTATCGATTTTTAACCATTAAAAATCAATAATCAACACTTAAATCGTATTTAAGCTCAAACTAATTATATAATCTGATCTAGTACTCAAAATTAGTCCCCATTAATTTTGTTTGGGTTTAATTAGTTTGATTTGATCGTATTTGCTAAAAATAGAGGTTTAATCATATTATTTATGAAATAAACCCAAAATAAAATTAAACATCATAAAAATTTGAAAACAAAAATTTTGTACATTCTGGAACATTTCCAGTAACTCCAAAAATAAAACACTTGCCCAAAAAGTTTTAAAATAATTTAATGAACAAATAACATTTTATTTAACGGTTTTATCAAATAAAAACTATTATATATAGTAAAACAGTGAAACAAATGAGGAAATTTCACCAAAATGATATAAATCAGAAAGTAAAATATACCAAAAACTTTCATGACCAGAAAAGGACGTTTCAATTTTATGAACATTATAATCTCATATTATCGACTTTTATCTCATAAAAATCAATATACATGCAATACTTAATTAAAAGTCATGAAGTTTTACATATAATATTTAAGATATGAATGTGAGATAATATAAAAATTTCATGGCCATAATCAACATGAAACTAGTTTTAGTTAACTTTTAACTCATAAAATGCATGTTATCTCGTTTTAAAAGGCATAAATCAAATATATAGCAAATAAATCAGTAAAATCACCAACCTTGACCACAAACATTTTGAAGTCAGTAGGTATGCATGCACCAAAAACTTTCGTCCAAATCAAATTTAAAATTTAATTTTTGATTTTATTGGTTATCTTATAACTTTAATAAAAATGTCCAAAATGAACATGCATGGTACAAGCTACCTCTGATACCACATGAAAGTCCATAGACCCTAATTAGACTCCTTTAGTTATTTATTAATTATGTTTATTAATTTAGTATTTAATGATCTATGTAACATGCATGCAAATATAAAGGCATAAATAAACATAAGAGGAAATTTCCTTACATTTATAAATTTCGGTTTAAATGGGCACAATAAGAAACTCCTTTTCTTATTTTTCTTGAGCTTGAAATAATAGGATGAACCTTCTTGAATGAACTTTCAATGTAGAAAGTCTCCTTCCAACATGCACCCAAGACTTGACCCAAAACTATCACTATATTTTGGACTAGAAAATATAGTGACAAGAAGTAACTAATATTAGGATTATTACTACTCTAGTAATATGAATATTAGTTGTAGTGAGAGTTTTTAGAGAGACGTTGGAAAAATATGGCAAAAACAAATGAATTGTCAAGAAGTAAGAAATGAACAACCAAAGTGCTCTATTTAAGTCACTTTGGCCGGTCATCAACTCACCAAAATAGGTGATTTTCTTCCTTATTTTATTCACATGCAAATAGCTTGAGTGTGGGTAAGAGAAATGATAATGATCATGTGTCATACATGTCATAATCACATGTTGTAGTGTAAGAAAAGGAATGAACAAAATCATTTCTTCCACTCACATGGAATCCGGCCTCTTTATGGCAAAATGGTCCATTTTGATTTTTGATATTTGTCCCATAAATACTTATAATCATATGCTTAATTATCTAGTATAATTAAGTATTAATTTGATCATATAACAATTAAATGACTCAAATTAATAATCATTATACACTCAACTATTAAGTGATATTTTACTATTATATCAATATATAATGGGTCCCACAATGTCCAGTGAATGTATTTTATAACTCTTTGTAAAGATAATTAACTAATTACCTCTACCTCAAAATATATGCACAACCTCAACTAATTTAGTGAATTAACAATTAATTACTAAATTATATCTTATTTAATTATATTAAAATAAGACGTAAAATTTATTCAGTCAGTTATCGTATAATTGACTAATAAACTTAACCTGTATGAGTTCCTAACTCAAGTTCTAATAAATAACTCTCGTAACCAAACAGATATCAAATAAATATGTAAATAACTAATTAAACTGTATCATATACAAATAATTATTGTACTGTTTGGGTCTCATCCTTTAGGTGTGACCGAAAGGGGTCCGTTGATCACCGCTGTAATATGACATTCACGTCTAACTCTAGTCAGCTGATCGTTATTGATTTACGTTAATCAACTGACGTGGAGTATCAATATACTAGTCATCCCACGGATATTCCAAAATGAGATTTAATATATAAATGCACTATTGTGGAGGACACTTACTCCAATAGATCTTCCTCAGCAATGTCAAGAATTTGTTCTTTAAGGTCTTTTAACTCTAGACTCTGTTCATGACAATGGTCTAGGGTTTCTTCAATATACTTAATTAAAGACTTCTTAGACAATTTCTTACTTTGCTTTTTAAGCTCAAGATGACTAACCTCTTCATCATCTTCTGAATCTGATTCTGAATCTGAATCACCGACAATGCACATCTCCGATTTACTCTCGTTGTTACTATTAGAAATTAGGTCAAGAATGACGTTGCTCAGACATAGGTTGGCAACTTATTCTTCCTCTGACTCGTCGTCTTCTGTGTCGAGATCTCCCCAGCAATAAGCCATCATGACTTGCTGGAATTCCTTCTAGATTTATTTGGTCTCGTTGATTTGTGTCTTTGATTTTATTCCAGGTAGGGCAATCCTTAATCATATGATCATTGTCCCCACACTTGAAGCAACCACGGCTTGAGATAGACCCTTTTGACTCGATTGGCTTTTTATAAGATTTGTTAGTGTTATTGTTAGGTGTTTTCCCTTGATTTCGATTAAAGAATTTTTCCTTAAAACACTTAGCAAATAATACCGTTTCATCTTCAAGTATCGAGTCTTGTTTTTCACTATTCTTGGCTTGTAAAGCCACTTTCGTACTATTTCTATCGTTTGCCTCATCCTCATCAAGCGTAATCTCGAGAACCATTAGGGTTCATGAAAGTCCTAGACCTCTAACTAGACTCCTCTAATTAGTTCATTAAATTGCATTAACTTAATGATTAAGGATCTAGTTATCATGCATGCAAATATAAAAGCATAAAAGATAAGATAAGACGAAAATATCCTTACATTGGGATTTTTCGGTTCAATATGGGCACAATAAGAACTCCTTCTTATTGTTCTTGAGCATGAAATTAAGTGGATGATCCTCCATAAAACAACCTCCAAAGTAGAAGGTCTCCTTCTTGTTGCACCCAAGATTAAACCCAAATAATCTTAACTTATTATTAACTAGATAATAAGTAAGAATTAATACTACTAATATTATTGTATTACTACACTAGTAATATGACATGAATATTAGTTTGCATGTGAGTTTTAGAGAGTTGTTGAGTTAGAAAGAGAAGTAAAAAATAAGCATAAAAAATGAAGTAGTCAAAATGTGAACAACTCTTGTTCACTTATAAAGGCCATATGACCGGTCAAGACTCACTCAAATGAGTGATTTTTGTGCTTATTTTATTCTCATGCAAATAGGTAGAATGTGGGTAAGAGAATGATAATGATCATGTGTCATAACTTGTCATAATCACTTGGTGGAGTGTGGAATTGGTAGAGCAAAATCACTAGTAATTTTGTCTACACAAAACCGGTGCACATGAGTCCACAATGGACCATTTTGATTTTTGATATTTGTCCCACAAATACTTATTAATCATATGCTTAATTATCTTGTATAATTAAGTGTTTAATTTGATCATATAACAATTATATGAAACAAATAAATGAATAATATGTACTTAACATTTTAAGTAATATTCTACCATTATATCAATATATAATGGGTCCCACAATGCTTAGTTAATTTATTTTACAACTCTTTGTAAATATAATTACTAATTACTTCGAACCTCAAAATATATGCATTATCTCAATTAATTTAATGAATTAACGATTTTCACAATTAAATCTTATTTAATCGTATTAAAATAAGACGTAAACATTTAATTCATCATTACGTATAATTACCTACTAATCCTAAGTGGAATGCAGTTCCTAACTCAATTTCCATAAATAACTCTCGTAACTAACAGTACATATCAAATAGGTCATGCCTAATTAAACTGAATCGTATCAAATATAGTATCTTTTGGGTCTCATCCTATAGTTGGTGACCTCAAAGGATCATTTTTGATCACCGCCGTCCCCATAAACGACAATAACGTCAAACTCTAGTCAGCCGAGCGTTACCGATTTACGTTAATCAACTGACGTGGAGTATCAAAATATACTAATCATGCCACGTATATTTCAAATGAGATTTATTATATAAATGCACTATTGTGGAGAACACTTACTCCAACAATCTCCCACTTGTCCGATACAAGTTATGCATGTAGCAACACTATTGCGGACGACTTGTCTTCCCACAATATCTCCCACTTGTCTCGACAAGTTGTGTGCTACCGACTCTCTTGTCTCTTTTGTGTCACATCCTCCCACTCATTGTAAGGTGTCTTACAGGTCGTACTTGCAATTGAAAATTTTAAATAGAGTGGTTTTCTCGATCTGGGAGAGTAACTGTCTGACCGGAAAATCTAACAGAGATCTCTTCCGAGCGTGGCCACGCATTTCCAGTTACTACTCCTCGAGTGGCCCGAAAATGTTAAAACCCAACGTGGGTGGACAATTCCTGTTGACCCATCTTACACTGTATGATGCAGATCACCATGACTCAGAAGATGACCATCGGCCTCCTTTCACGGCACGACCTAGGACAAAAACCAAAGTCAATCGGAAACTACACCGACTCAGGTAAATGGTCGCCAGTCTAAAGAATCGACTCATAGGAATAAAATAGAAATCTCCGCCACGACCAGGCTTCAACAATTTTGATAAGGGACTCTATTATGGTCACTGCCCGACAGAGTGTCACAACAATATGTCTATGTAAACGACCAGTCATCTCCATGACCCCATGGTCCTGAACCAACCATCGATCGACTTACAATCTAGTCACTTCGAGACGTCACCTCAAATGAGTGACTAGGGACAAAACACTTAGTTCATCCTGTTCACTTGAATTAGGTTCAACTTTTCTTTCAACTAATTCGGATAAACAAAGTATTAAAATTTAGTCTAACTAAATAAGGAGTTTTTAATGAAACTCTAACAATGAATGCGATTATCTAATATTTGGAAAAATTCATACGCTATCAATAATTTCATATCTCATAATCTCGAGCAATTAAGGTACATATTTCAATCCCCTTTGAAATGACATGACTATCATGTTCAGCCTGCAAGGCATGGCTAATGGATTAGCAATACTTGCATCTTTCCCATCTTTCTGTTTGCTATTTCTCTTTGTCTACGTAATCTCACATTACATAAAACTTCCTGAGTACTTGTCTAGGTTTGAATCTAGACTTAGGACTCATGGCCTAAAGGTAGCTCCCCTTGTTTTACCAGTATCATGGGATAAGATATACAACTATAGGAACTACTTCTAGTCCCTCCAATACTGTCGAATCCAAGCTACTTTCATATGCATCATCATATGATGCAATGTACTCTATTTCCGTTGTGAAATCCGCAATGATAAACTGCCTGGAACAATACCAGCGGATACATGACTTTTATATTTGAAAAAAATGTCACTCCTACTTGGAACCTTTCCAATAGTCTTTTCTGCTTGGAACTCTTCCAACAGATAAATCTTCTATAAAACTCAGCCAGTTCGTGATTTCAAATTACTTTGATCAGTTTGGAAACTAAAGTCTGTGTAATCCCTTACACACAACTCACTGTAAACTCCAAACACATGGAACATATCTTTAATCCTTCGCAAGCACTTTAGGATGTTCTTTATGGCTATCAAGTGACTCTCACTTGGATTTGATTGCAAACGAGTTGTCATGCTCAAATTATGCGAAATGTCGGATTGAGTATACATCACATCGTATAAAATTGATCCCGCAGCGGAAGCAAAAAGGAATCAATTATCATGTGTTCAACTTCCTTGAACTAGTCAAAGATCTTATCAATATAAGAATTTTGACTCAACGCTAATATCCTTTTAGATTTATCTCCACAAATCCGGATATCTAAAAGATGTATTCTACTTCTTCAAAATCTTCCATCATTTAAAATGATCAGTATGTCTCGACATATTAGACTGATGAAAACCATATTACTCCCACTAAACTTCATGTATAAACATAATTCCTCGAGATATCGAGAAATATTTTATGACATGATTGACACTCTAATTCTAACTTTTTAGTGCTTACTTAAGACATCCTCTTAAGCTTGCAAATTAACTTAGGATAGTTATGATCTATGAACCCACATGTGAATATAAAATATACTACCTCTTCTAGAATCGTATTCAAGAAAGTGGTCATTAAGGTCCAATTGACATCATACGATTTAGATATGCTGTAATCGCTAAGTATATTCGAATGGATCGAAGAATTAAGGTTGGTGTAAAACTCTTTGCCTACCCATTTATCTTTGAAAACATTTTAATGTTCCATGCAAATTTCGATCTTAAAAAATAATTTACATTGAAGAGGTCGTACTTCTTCAATTAAAATTACCAGGTCACATACCTGACCATCATGCATGGATTCCATTATGAATCACATGACTCTAAGCCATAGCAAGAAGTTAGGACTAGAAACAGTCTTTTATAAGTCACATATTAGAATTCATCATAAAATTTCTCCTGACCTCTTAAGGTTCCGAAAAAACAACTACTGAACAAACAATGAGGAAACTTTTTACTTTTTCTGGACCATATGCTCATTTTGTGGCTCTTGAAACATTTTCTCCCACTCTGTCTTATCAAGAAATAATCTTATTTTTTTATTGAAAGACAGCATCACGAGTCACAAACGCTTTGTTCTCGTGGTCAATGTAGGATAATTGAGCACTTGTTTCATTCGGATAACTTACAAATTAGGTACGCTACCCACCCATATCGTATATGGAATGAAATCAGACTGTTGTAAATTTGTTTTAATATGGTGGGAAAAGAAATAGCAGTCAAAAATATTAATATCCCAAGGTTAGTCAAATGGCTCATTTTGACAAAGACAAAACCATATCGTATAAGCTCCTGTTTCTCTTTTTAACAACGTCTTATCTCATAATGTGTGTTTAGAGAAGTTAACTCGTGAAACTCTTTCACAATACTTTTGGTGAAAAACAAAGTCAATACTTAGATATTTATAGTTACGATTTAGTCGTAAGTCCTTGATCTAATACTCTTAGTGGTTAACTACTTCACATTGAAGCTCTTTGAAATTTTCAAAAATTTCTCTTAACACCTCATTAAGTAGAATCAAACATAATATCTACTTAAATCATCGGTAAATAAAGTGAAGTAATCATTACCATCTCTGGCTGTGTTTGTTATTGGACCACACATATTCTTATGTAATGGGGCCAATAACTCACTAGTTCGATTTCCTTTTCAATAAAAGGGCACGAATCATCTTGCCTTGAATACAAGATTCGCACACATCATAAGATTCAAAATCAAATGTTTTAGATGTGCTACACAATCCAGAATTAAGATTAGATTTGGGTCACCAATTTTGAGCCTTTTACAATCTATATGACAAGTAATTTCTAGTTTAGGTCAAGAATATAATTACCTTTGATTGGTATGTGATAACCATTGACCACATATAGGCATAAAAAGATACAACGTTTGTTCCATTCACAAAAGTGAAACAC
>JAIUZE010001772.1:0-71235 GCA_022085475.1 Heliosperma pusillum
TGAACCCACCTCTCTCTATATATATATATATATATATATATATATATATATATATATATATATATATATATATCAATTTGGCAATAGATTTCTTACAAACATATTCAATAAAATACATTAATAACATCTAAAAATACGTAAAAAGCATAAAAATGATGAAAATGCGGCAAAGTTTCAAATAAGCATGCAGGATTAATAGAAATACAACGATTCACAATAAAATCGAACCAAATAACCATCACTCCATCAATAGAGCGAAAATGTAAGTGATGCATAATATAGATTTAATAAGCGAATTTTTTCAATGGTTATTGTCCCTTAGATTTCCGGAGCCATAATGACTTAGGTTGTTGAAGGGAGACGAAATGTTTACTTTTGTTATTGTTTTTTTAGTTCAATGGTTGTAGACCAATAAATTAAATGGTTTTAAATGCTTTTACAGTTTATTATGTAATTATTGAGCTTAATGGTGAAACCGTTGATTGGCTTCAGTGATCCTTACATCGTTAAATACAAGGAACTGATGAGTTTTGTAATTGAAAGCTGAGTACATAGGTTAATTTATACGAATAAATGAATATACAATAGTGAATCAATAGTCAATATATAGTCAATCCAAAGAAAGATTCCACGTGGCACTATGAGAGTTTCCCTTTCTCCAAAACCTCAACAAATGATGTGCTCAAATTATCCTTTTTATAGTATTGTATAGATTGTATAGATTTGTGCTTATTAAAAGCTTTTAATAGTAGTTTGTGCTTATTAAAAGTGAATTGTGATGCATTTTATATAGGATGAGGGTAAAACATTAATGAGCCGAAACAAAGGTAGTACCGCGATTGTTTGATAAGTGATAAAGTTGAAGCATAGTTGAAGAAGGACACGGTGAAAAAAAGAGCAGGGGATTGCAGCTTGAAGTCAAATGGTTGTGCAGATATTTGATAAAATCTGTTATCCACTGCTGTAAACCAATAGAGGGATTCGACATGGATGTAATTCCCAAACACGATAATCGCCAAATATGTTGAGAGACAGGGCATGATCTAAACAAATGATCCAACGTTTCAGGGCTGCGATTACATAAAACACAAGTAACTTCAAGTATAAATCTTTTCTGCGACAGTAAGGAAAGAGTTAGCAGAATTCTGTGATTAAGTCGTTATAGGAAGATCGGAAATTTAGGTGATAAATGCCGACTCCATGCAACTTTCCAAGGAAAAGGATTAGCGTGAGTGGCTGGGTTAAACTTTTTAAACAGGTATTGGAGTCTATTCTTGCCCGAATTTAAAGTATAGTGTCCATCCTTCGTATATTTCCAATAAATAAAACTATCAGCGCATCCAAGAGGTTCAACATTCAGTATCTCCTTAGCGCAGCAGGGTTCAAAGAATTTGAGAACAACAATAGAGTCCCAGTTTCCGTTAGACAAAACAAGGTCCAAAAAAGTTAAGGGATAAGATGCCATCGATATACGAGGCTTCGGAGCAATTCCATTAATCCATATGTCATCACGACACGAGATAGAATTCTCATTTCCTAATTTTTATACGTATCCATCTGACACAGCTCCCGTTGCACGACAAATACCAACCCAGTAAAATGAAGGATTGGATACCTTAGACTACGACTGAGGAATCTACTCAACGTGTCAGTAGGGTTGCTGATAATACCAATGATATTTAAGAAGGAAAGCATGTCTTAACTGAGCAGAGGACCTAATTCCCAGGCCTCCCTGCACTTGGAGAGCTGCAAAGTTGATCTTGGGAGCCAGTAAATACCCTTGGACTTGGAGCCTTTAGTCCACCAGAAGGTTGCAATTAAGGAGTTGATCTTTTGAAAAATACCTAGCGGGAAAGGAATGGCTGCAAGGAGATAATAAAGAGAAGCAAGTAGAAGTAATTTAATTATCAGAAGCTTACTTGGTTGGCTAAGATGGAGGGTGACTAGGACACAAGCTTAGAGGTAAGCTTATCGAGGATAGATGCAAAGGCCTGCTATTTCTTTCGAGGTAAGTCATTAGGTATACCTAGATAGACGCAAAAAAGATCCACCACCTTCATTATGAGAATGAAGATTAGATGCCCTTTAAAATCTTCATGATAGTTAGGACTGAACTTAGTATAGGATTTGTTATGGTTTATCATTTGACCCGAGATGTATTCAATTTTTTGGAAAACATCTCTAAGAAAACATCTCTAAGGCGCTAGAAAGATGAAGGTGTAGCTTTGCAACAAATAAGAGCTTCATTAGCATAAAGTATATGAGATAAGGGTGGAGCATATCTCGAATTTTTGAGACCAAGAATTGTCGCGTGATTAGTCTCAAAATCAAGATGTCTAGAAAAGACGTCCATACACATTATGAAAATATAGGGAGAAAGGGGGTCTCCCTGACGCAGGCCACGCCCGACTAAGAAAGGAGCATAAGGCAGTTCGTTTATCAAAAAGTGAGTATTTCACACTTGAAACGCATTCTCAAATAATAGATCGCCACTTTTCAGGAAATCCAAACTGGCATAAAACAGCCATAAGAAAATTCCACGAAACCAGATCAAACGCCTTACTCATGTCCAGTTTGATTGCAGCATAGCAATTAGTGCCCTTTTTGGTACCGTTTATATAATGCATAATTTCGTGGTAAATTATTGCGCTATCCGTCATTAACCTACCTAGAATAGAAGCCTGATGCGAAGGCGAGATGATAGAGGGAATAGCCTTTTTAATCTTGTTAGCAAGGCATTTTGACGCTATTATGTAAATCACATTACAGAGACTGATGGACGGAAATGAGAGGCATCAGCACAATATGAGTGTTGTTCCATTCTTTTAGCATAACCCTTGTATTTAGGAATCGTAAAATAGCAGTAGTGACCAAATTACCAATAACAAGCCAATAAACTTGGAAAAATTTAGGCGTGATTCCGTCCGGATCAGGTGATTTAGAGCCATTCATCCGATGAACCACATAAAATACTTCTTCCTCAAAGAATAAAACAGAAAGATATTCACATGCATGGGGACTTAAAGAGAGTAGTAAAAGAGATTCCAATAGATGTTTAAAATCCTCTACAGAGGGAGGGTTAGTTGTCGACTTCGAACCAAGAAGGGCGGAGAAGTAGGAAGATATCTCACATTCAATGTCATCGAAAGAGGTTAGCCAAATACCTGAGCTAGTCCGTAGAGACACAATAAGCTGGTTTGCTATCTCAAACATCGACTGAAAACACCCTATTACAAGTGGTCAAACTTTGACCAAAATATTGAGTCCTCCGCCTAAAATGTTGTGTTTGGCAAAAAAAACTTAAAAGTTTTGTTTGACAATTTCATTTTTTAAAGGTGGTGTTTGGAAGAAAAAGTTTTTTAAAGGTTGTGTTTTACAAAGAAAAACCCTTAAAAAAAATTACTCGAGATTAAAGATACAATATATGTTATGTCTATACAAATAAATATATCTAAGAATACAGTTAATTTTATATTCAAAAAACCGTTTAAAAAAATGAAATTCGAATGTACAATAATAACGGAAAAATAAGAAATTTTAAGTTCAAAAATATAATATGATTACAAATATTTTCAATGAAGTATAAAAGAATAAAAGTGAGAGTTAGTGGAATGTTGATGTGGATAGTGTGAGACTGTGAGGTATAATAAAGTATGTGAGATAATGAAAGTTGAGTATTTGTAGATGTAAATATTTTTTTTATGTTTTGTGGTGATTGAAAAGCTGAAGCTGAATAAGAGAGGGAAAAGCTGAAGCTGAATAAGATGAAAATGGAGAAGATTTCACCATTGCGGATGGTCTAAGGTGGTAGTGCTTTTTCATATACGGATTTTACTATTTCACATACGTCTTTTACAATTATACCCTTATTATTTTTTCATTGTCTTACCCAAATGATTTTTTCCCTCCATTTCCCTCATCTCACTTCACCACCAACACCCTTGCTCCGATCCCTAGCAGACATGGCTCCGACCGATCTGGACTGCTCTACGCCGGCTACCACCATCGACCTTGGATTCCATTCCCTCCCCCTGCAATTCCTTCTTCGGCAATCCCCTTCCCTGATCAATCGACCCATCCCCAACTCTCCATTCCCCAAACTTGGAGTGTCACCAATCTACTGATGATTGTCGTGGTAATAACTACAAAGAGTATGTTAGTACCCCCTGAACTATTTAAGCCTGCCATGGCCCAGTAAATCATTTTTTTTTTTTGTATTAATCAATTGGGAGATCACACTTGTGTCAACGTAAAACTAAATGTACCATTTTGTTTGGTAATTTCACAATTGATAATAATTGTTGATTTCACAATTGATTCCCTTCATCGATAACAATTTAGTTCTTCACAATTAATTTTACTAATAAAAAAATAAACAAACCCTAAGAATTTGAACAAAACATATTAAGAAATGCTAAACAATAAAATTAACTCACTAGTTGAAGAATCATAATCCATTATTCAATTTTTTAGAGCAATTAGATTTGACTGAGCGAAAAAGTAATACACAAACTTTAATTTGTCTAGGTTTAAGGGTATAGTGTGAAAAGTTAATGAAAAAGTGTATGTGAAAGAGTAAAATTCGTAGGTGAAAAAGTAATTCCGATTTTAGATTTATAGCACTCCAGTTATCCAAGTTATTCATGGATTGAGTATGGACGACCACGATTTGCGAAATTGCCGACAATACAAGTTTATGCTTTGGGCTGCATTACAAAGTGACCCGTCTAAAGCTTAAGACGGGTCACCCCATCTTAATTGAGAATTTGTGAAGTTAACATACCTCAGAGTTGTCTATATACTTCTTCAATTCCGTCCTTCATTCTATTTTGGAAGGATTTAAGGAAATTGATTAGCTACCTACTTTCCTCCTTAAACTAAAAGGTTTGACCCATCCCATTCAATCAACAAATTCTTTTTTAAAATATCCCCCACGAATGAATATTAAAAAAACCCGTTGAATGCCGGAAGTACTAAATATCAAAATTGGAGGTTTACAGTTTGTCCTAACTAAAATTTGAAAGGTAAAAAAAAAAGAACAGATATAAATCTTAAAGAAAGGGAGGAAAATAAAATTGGGATCAAGGGAGTAATTAAAAGGTGCCTACAACTATAAGTAACCATAAATCTTCAGTTTTTGTGCAAAACAACTGATCCAAATACACCCCCAACGCCTACTCCTCTGAATAAAAATGGATCAACTAATGCCAAAAACTTAGCTTGCTTTCTCTCATTGTACAAAATGCTTGGGCAATGATCGGAAAGAATACTACTCCGTACTACTCTACCAACCTATGTTTCTGTCACTGGTGAAATGATACGAAATCAGCTAGGAAATGCTTGTATGTGCACATTATCATGACTGAAGTATGACACCATCATCTACCATTGGCGGAGGCAATGGTGGAACCGCTGTTTCATGAGCAACCTCATCAGCAACTTCAAGAACTTTCCTCACCGTTGCCTGCAACTCTGTCGTTTTACCGGTTTTTCTCGAATGAATAACTGAGTGATCGGATTGAGATGAATTAGAACTGTCCACTGAAGATATTAAGTTATCCATCGTGGAAGTCGTAGATGCAGAGGCGATAACAGACGTGAAAAGGCCCGACTCTCTCAAGCCCTGAACAATAACCTGATGTGCACAAAAACCAGATAATATTACTAAGGGAACTAGATAATCAAGAACCATCGAAACTTTTAGGCTATAACACATGCCCTTTATCATACTTCACAGACAGAGCAACAACATCAACTCTGATCTACTCTTAAATGGCCTCATAATATGGAGTAACTTAGTATAAGTCCATTTTAGATTAAACTTAGTGAATTGGATTATCTTTGAGTGTGATTTATCCTAATTTATACTCTACCCACTTTCGGCAAAACATTATACTCGGCCCAATAAAGTTAATTATAATTATATGGCTTGATTTCTATTCTCATGATAATTTATATTGTTGCGCGGACTAGGCTGAAAGTGTCAGCTTGTGTGCACGTTGAAGTGTTGGATACGGCTATATATTTTGAGGGATTATTTTTTTCACACGCCAGGTACATGGCATGGTTTTTTAGAAGCCTATGCGTGTGATACACTGTTAATTATGTCCTTAATAGAAAACAGAAGTTACCATTGGGGCATAAATGCGAGTTAATATGCCCTTCCTTAATAGTTTAAGCTTTAGAGCTTCGTCTCCCCACACAACATGCTCTTGGTACCTACAAACAGGTTTTTAACCACTTTTAAGGCAATTTCTCGAGACAAAAGAATAGAAGTATCAACAAATAATAACCAACAGTAACAATATGTAGCATATTCATTCAGGTAACAGCAACAAAAGAGAAATGTGATTTAGAAATTACCACTTCTCCATTTCCAGCTCGGTAGCAGTTGAAGCGATTATGAATGCCTGTCATCAGATAGGAAACCATGAACCAGAGTCACATTTAACATGATAAAGTCAAAAGTCAATTTCGCTTCTATTTTCCCGGACTTCTTCGGCCAGATAGAATCGAAAAGCAGAAAAATGAAATTCAGCCCTGAACTTTTAAAACTCGTTTAATTCATCCAAAATCCGGACACAGCGTATGTCAATAGAGCAACATAACCAATCTTGTAGACTGAAGCACACTTTTGTTGATGAGACAACGTTGACTTTATTGCACAGACACTTAAAATCTCATCTTGAGACACTCAAAATATTCATCCATATGAGGTGTAGATGGAGTACTAGATAGTGATATATGTACAGTACTGATATCTCTACAGTCTACAGTACTACCAAAGTTTGGCGCTAAAATTGCACAATCTGTCAGAACATTACTACTACAAAGACAACTGAAAGTTATGCTCGTAAGCTATTGTTAAATATAGAATAATCAGGTTTTTTACAGACAATACACCCAACAAAGGACTTTCTATATTTGTATATGTGATATGTCAATGTCTTTCCACCTCCATAATAATTTTCATGAGAATGAAGTGGTTAAGTAGCAATAAAATTTCTAACTTTCATCCCATTTAGATTCATCCCAGTCGACTTTGGTGGTCATTAGACATCATCTCCGACCATTATTATATCATGTTTAAAAGTTGTAGCAATTGTATATTCGGGAAAAATATTGCCCAAAGTTGAATCTTTTGACCATTAAATTTGAAAAAGACACTCTATATAAGATGAAGGGAATAACTCACAGCTCTATCGAATTCCAACATGAAGCACCGTTTAACATCGTCCTTCGTGGGCTTGCATCCACATCGATCACGTCTAGATGTTAAGTCTGAAAATTTTGAATATGTATAATGTAGAACAGCAGCTTCTTCAAATTTGATCTCTCTACATATTGGAAGTAAACAGTATAAATTGTCAGAAGTTTGGAAGAGAAACTAATGATTAAGAAAGAGGGGAAACATGAAAGATAAGTAAAAAAATAAGGGTGGTATTCATTGCAACAACAAATAATAATCTCTTGCTTACAAATTTTTAACATTAATTAATGTGGAGTGCTCATATAATAGAATAAACTCACAGTAATTGCATTGATTAAATCAAATCTCTATATCCGACAACACTCTTTCCACTCATATTACTATGAGACACTCATCCATTCCCTCACAATCACTAGTATACAAGGAACACCTAATTGACCATTTTTTCAGATTGAATTTTATTCTGCCCTGAAAACAATGTCAATTCCTACCCACCACCAACCCACTCCAACATCTGACAACAGCCTCTGCCACCACTGCCCACCGCTGACAACCACTCTTCCCCCATGACCATCACCACCTGAACCACCCTGACGATTCAAGCCCTCACACCCATGCACCTCCCCTAAACCCTTCAAAACATGTAAGCGCCGAAGCAGGCTCGTCAATCACCTCTTGTTGCCACGATGACCTGACCACCACCATCACACCACCCACGGGACCAAAGCCAGCCAATCCCCTTCTGCTGCCTCACTCTCCTCCAACATTTGATTGGTTATTATTGCCAGAAAGAAGGGTTTAGAAATCAATTTTTCACTACCCTTTTCCGGGTCACTCCGTCAGTTTTGCCACCAGTACTAAAATCAAACGAATTCATAGGAAAGGAATGGTGAACCCTTTATGAGGAAGAAGTCAAAATAGGGTGTTAGTGACGCAGGGGTAGTTGGTAGTAGATGGTGATCAGTTGTGGTGGATGGCAATAAAGTCGGCCAAACGAGTAACACGGTGGCATTGAGAGGTGCCACGGTGGCAGTCTGGGTTATGGAAGGAAGATATGAGAGAGAAAGGATAATTAGAGGAGGGTTTTATCAAATTGGATAACGTTTTAATGTTAAACATGGCGGCGGTAAGTTATCTCATATGAGGAAGGCGTCCTATAGAATTTGTCATATTCATAACACAAACTACCAACAGAAACTCACTCAGTCAACTACTATCTACTAGGCTCCTAGCTAAATAGGTAAAAACTCCTCTTCCTAATCATCATTTCCCTTATCATCATTCAAGCCCAGGTTGGATTCATGTTGGATATGTAATGGCATCAATGCTTTACCCATACAAATTAAAATCGCCAGAAAAAAGTTTTGAAGAAACAAATAATATTATCATACTTTGGCGTCTTCATGTAATTGTGCCATCTGTGAGCACCATTAGGTCGAAGATGGTCTTGAATTCGAGCAATTGATTTTCCATTGCCATACGTCAAGAAGTAATTTGGATTTCCACGAGTCGCTTCTTTGTACATTCCAAAATATGTATCCCTAGGAAGATGGTCGTAATTCTTCTTGAACATGGATACCTTTTTTAAGCAGAATGTGAGTTATCACGGTACATGAGCAGACAATTACATGTTAATTGAGATATCCTAATTGAGCAGCAAAATAAAAATGAGAAACTACACAATCTTGCGAATTGACCCAATATAAAAAACATTAGCAGCTTTACTCATTTTCTGGTGCTTAAAACTGCACTATGAAACTGACAGCTCTACAGCTACAATTCTAGATACCAATCAACCCCATATCAGAGTCTATTTTCTTTCCATAATGAGAATTTCTATCGCTGAGATTAATACAGGTAGATCATATACATTGTATTGATAGTTGATGGCAAAAAGATGCATTATAAAATTAGAGAAATTCGACAAAGTTTGTAAAGAGGTTCAACATTCTTCAACTGTCAAATCAAATGTTCAAGTCCAACGCCTAAGCCTCAGAGGCTACTTCTAAGAAACCTTCTTGCATACAAGTAATTACTAAAAAGTGTATCGAAGGAATTACAAAAATAGTAATACCTCACTGAAAGGATCTTGGATATCATCACGCTCAACACTACTTTCCTGAAGAGGACAAGCGGACTAGTTAGTGCTTTAATTTAAATGGGTACAGAGAAAATGAATAAATTATATAACCAATATAATAGGTCCACTACAGATACCATTAAAACATAGAAACACATTAGAATGTACTTACATAGTTGGGGAAAACAACCATGTCCACATTGGAAGGAACATCGAGAAGTAGCTGCCTCAATGAATACTCACGAGTTCCAGCTGGATACATTAGTTCATCCGTATCAAGATGAAGTATCCAATCCACAGCATCATTCTAGGTAAGCATATTCCTCCAATAATCAGAATTTTATTATACAATCTAGAAAGAGGTCACTTTTTAATTATGAAAAGATAGAGCAGGAAGATTTTCTACCCTTGCCATGACAATTGCCATCTCCATATTAAGCGACTGCTTCACAAATAATTCATAATTGCATGGCTTATAGAAGAAGCTTGACAGCCATGTCTCATTCCATATCCGACTGGAGGTAAAATGAAAGCAGTAGTCAAGTAATTGAAATTCAAGTTTCAATTGAAAAACAAATTGCAAAAGCTACATGCCAAAACATGGCCTTGAATACTCTATGCGGAAGCAAACAAGTGAAAGCCAGTGGGAAACTGATTTAGCAGCAAGATTAAAAAAATATGCCACTGATGTAGAATACTCATGTAACCACGATAAACTCATGTCAGTTATCTTCAACTCCTAGTACAACCAAATAACAGTAATCACGCAACAACCCTTGATCCACCTAGAGACATAGTATTAAACTTCAATCATAGTCATGGCAATGGCTGTCGCAGCCTAATCGAGCTTAATATAGCCAATATTCAATATAACCTTAATATGAGATGAAATGTGGTAGCAGTAATCCTTTACAAAAGTGTCACGTTTCGGTGTCACAGCCTTGATTCAAAAACACGCCTAGAGAGATTTGGGATGATTCATCTACTTGAATTAGCTTCCCAGCAAAAAACAAGCGTTACCACTCAAATGCCTAACAGAACCCTTACTTTTAAAATTATATTTGGATGGAGAGATGAGGTTCAACTAGCGCTTAGAGTTCGGTGCGAGGATCAACTTCATACCCTCCTTGCCTCTGCTGAAACAATTACCCAACATGGACCAACAGACAACTACTTACAGATAGCTGTACGCACAAAACAAAAGTACAAAACCATAGACAAATGCTGCAAGGACAGTATTCTATTATTGCTGGATGGACTAACCTTCCAGCCTGTTTCTTCTCAAGCTCCTTTGTTCGATATATCACTTTAACACCCTGGAATACACACGTGTATTACTTAGTTATGACAAAGAAGAAATTACAATCATGTTAAGGTATCCATCAGAAGAGAAATAGCAAATGTCAGGGTAAAACTCACAGGAATAGAATCTAAGACTCTGGTTACTTCAGGATAAGCAGCCTTCCCTTCAACAAAGAGGTAAAATGTGGTAACCCCAATGACCTTGTGATAGAACATCCATGGAAGAATCTGATCCAAGCTTGCTGAGGTACTCGTGGTGATAGCAATCTAAGAAAATAAAAGTTTTGGACTTCATATACAAAATGACAGCCAAAGTATGGGTAACAACGCAGCGTGATTGCATTAACATTTAACAAGCTGTCAACTCAATTATTTCCATGGGAAACAAGTAGCCTAGGCGTAGGAGAGAACTTAAGGGCAGGGTGTCTCAGGAACCCATAGAATTTACTCGGTATCTAATAAACTTACTAGATGAAATGCGAGTGAAATTTTTTCCTCTTTTTCCTATAAACGACCCCACAAATTGTGAGGACGGTTCTAACAGTTTGCATTCACAAACCCATGCCCCAAATTTACTGGCTACGCCTCTAATTAGTATCCTACCAATGAATCCTAATTCAAATCCTAATCATTGAAAGCTACAATTGTCAAATTCCCCAAATATCAGACAACAATCATTACTGGCACAAATTGCACAAAAAAGGCAATCGCAAGTGCTTAAAATATACGGAATATATAAAAATAACAATAAGTCTCTCTTAAGACGGGTAAATTAGTATTCACTTGTATGGATAAGACAAAAATGAAATGTTTGGAATGACAAGATGTTTGTCAAATCTATACAAATGGGTCATTATTTGACCGTCTTAAGTCTTAGACACATACTTCCGTCTGAAATGAGAATTTGTGTATAACAAATACAATGAATAGAGCAGTCTTGATTAACCAAATCATATGAGCCAAACATAATTTAACTGTTGGTAGTCAAATGTATTGATCAATAAAAAACGACAACTGCATTTGATCATATTACATTAGAAGAAAACCGTCAAAATCCAAGAATAGCAATTTGGATTTAGATGAAAACCAAGAAAACCCAGAATTCAAAAAAGTACCTTGGGCTTAAGATCGGGCTGAAACTGGAACTTCCAATCACGAGAGTATGGAAAAGAAGAAGAATTACGAGGCAAAAGGGGTCCACAATCAGAAGAAGAATGTCGAGAAGACGACGTCGTAGTAGTAGTAGAAGGAGCAGAGGTTTCCATGCCAGGAAACCTGTGGTCTTGTGAAGAGAAACGAGTAGAAGGATCAGTAACGCCACCACGCCATTGAAGAACAAATGCAAAAGCTGCAAGTGTAAAGGGTAGAATTGTCAGGAGTAGGATAAGTTTAGTGATGAATGTTTGTGTTGAAGAAGAAGATGATGATGATGAAGAAGAAGATGAGAGTGGTTGTTTAAGGGTTGAGTAGGGTCCACCCGCCATTGATTTTGATATCAAGGTGGGATATGAATGAATTTTGTGGTTGAGGACTGAATTTGTTCAGTTTATAGGTAAGTGAGGTGATTAAACAAGTACGGAGTATGTGTTTGCATCAAAATTTGAAGATGAAAGAGATCATCTCTTGGTTTGGAAGCAATTCGTATGAAATTTGATGTCATTTGGAAGTAATTGGTTGATAGTATTTGGAATTACAACGCTTGATCGACACTTCAAGTCGTTACCAAATGGTCCAAATATGATCATTCACCTCCGTTTTTTTCCTTTAAAAAAACGTCACCATTTTTTGACAAAAGCGTTTTTATAACGGTAAAACGGTTTTATATAAGAATATTTAAAGACTGAAAAATAATATATTAAACTCCCGAAGTATGAAAGTTCAATCATGTTAGGGGCATTTGATTCAACAATTGTACACAGCCAATGTACGTATAATAAGGTATGAGGTATGAGTTTGTATGAGGTACGGACAGGGACGAAGCTAGGATATAAATATAGGAGGGGCCGGTTTTTATTTTATTCTCCATTTATACACAGTTTATTATAAATGTCACACTGTTATTTTAGTATTTATAAGACTGTCTTATAATTAAAAGGTGAAAACAAAATCGCTAAAGTTACTTTGATGATAAAATTGATCACGGGGAAGACAACCAGTTCCAATGGAAAAGTCCCGATTTTAAAAATATTTTACCAACTAAATTTATCGAAATGGTTATATAAATAAAATAATACTCCACGTAACTAAACTATAAAAGATTGGAAATTGGATAAAAGTTAAAGCAATTAGTCTTGCTTATAACCGTTGTAAATTACAACGAAGGGTTGTATCACCCCATCAACCCTAAAAAAGTGTTAGGTTTGGATGGTTTTACATTCCTGTTGTAAATTATTCTGATTTACAACGGTTGTAAACAAGAATTTGTGAAGTTAAAAATTATGCCATATAAACTAGAAAGTTAAGGAATAGAATCTTAGACCAAATAAGGAAATTCTTAGAAAGCAAAAAAAATCATAAAAGGGTGGCAATTGGGATCGAACCTGCGATTGCATGACATATACTAACTCCAAATAACAAACAAGCCACTCAGCCAACTCTAGAAAATGTGATATATTTGTTACTATTTAATATTTATTCTGTTAAGCTTCGCCCGGGCCATGGCCCCTTCGGCCCAGGCGTAGCTTCGCCTCTGGGTACGGATAAAAATGGTTAAAATATAGGCTAAATTACAAACAACCACTACCTATTTTTACGAATAACCACCATGTATTTGCGTTTTTACAAATAACCCCCCACTTTCATTGTATATTCCCCAATCACCACCGTATTTTTATCCCGAGCATCGTTTTTCTTATTTCCCGACTTGTTAATTGACAATTTACGCGAATTTCCCAAATTATCCCCATTACACAAACACATCCATTAGTCCGTTACCCAAATAACTAGTCGAAATCCCCATCTTTCCCCAATTCATTCAAACTCACTAACCTAAATCAATCAATGGGATGATTTTAACTTGAACCACCCTCAAACTTACCATTTTGATAGTCGATGTGCCATTAGAGCATTTGATTCTAAGGGGAGATAAAGGTTTTAGGGAGAACCGTTCGATATGCCATTAGAGCATCAGCCACTTGAATGCGATGCCGAGACCAAACTTCTTGACTCACCGAAATCAACTCACTCGGACCACCATCCGCAGCAAGTTAGGTTGCCTCTGACTTAAAATCAAACACCAGGCGACCACCACGATGGCAGCCTGCTCTCTCATCGCCTCCGTCTCACAAAGCAGCAGCAACACTGACTCAGTGCCGAACCTGATACCAACGACCATCACAAGCTGGCCTCTTCGTCTTGATGTGGTTGCTTTGTTAAAGCTTTAGAAAATTTGTAATGGGGATTGATTAATTGATTTAGGGTTAGTCCATTTGAATGAATTTGGGAAAGATAAGGATCACCCTAATTATTTGGTTAATGTGTGTGTTTGTGTAATTAAATGGGGATAATTTGGGAAATTTGCGTAAATTGTCAATTAACGAGTCGGGAAATAAGAAAAACGATGCTCGGGAAAAAAATACGGTGGCGATTGGGGAATATACAATGAAAGTTGGGGGTTATTTGTAAAAGCGCAAATACGTGGTGGTTATTCGTAAAAATACGTAAATACGTGGTGGTTATTTGTAATTTTTCCTAAAATATACGATGAAATATGTATGATTGTTATGAAAACAAGTATCATATGAAAAAGACATTTTGAGTCGCAACTCACAAATAATAATAAATGGGGTACAGAAAATAGATAAAGAGGTGCCACAAAATCGGTCTATCGATAACTTATTATGAGACCGTCTCTCCAAAATTTTTGTCTTGTAAAAAAGAGTGGCATTAAAAATAAATATATTATTTCTCACAAAAAAAATCATATTTTTTAATAAGATCATTCTTTTTTCATGAAAATACAAATCATGATTTTTCTTCAACATGTTTGATACATTTTAAAATACAACTATTAACATATTAAAAAAAAACAAAAAAAGTATGTAAAAGAATTATATTCAAGTATTAATTAACTAATATGGGAAAATTAATATAGAGTATTTTGTCAAACACTACCTATAATTTAGGTCACTTTGTGAGGAGCTACCTTAAGTTTTATTTTTTGTCAAACACTACCTAAAGTTTAGATTTTTTTTGTTAAGCACTACCAAAGTCAATATTGATGCATGAAAATGTGAGAATAAACGATTTTAAATTGCCGATATCATAGTTTTGAGTTTATTTTTGCTAAAATATATGAACGCATAAACAAAGTTAGTAAGTTCCATTATATTTTACGCAAAATTACTTCAATTATGATCGGCCTTGATTATCCATCAATATCGACATCCTAATGGTATAAGCCTATATTTTTAAAGAAGACGTTAATCATTAATACACTTTAGCAAAATAAACATGAAGGCTATGATAACGGCCCCCTAAAATCGCTTATTTGCACCTTTTCATGCGGGAATAGTAATTTTGGTAGTGTTTGACAAAGGAGGTCTAAAATTTAGGTAGTGTTTGACAAAAATTAAAACTTTAGGTAGTTCCTCGCAAAGTGACCTAAATTGTAGGTAGTTTTTGACAAAATACCCATTAATATATAAGTAAATATTACAAAGTCGGTCAAACCGTGAAAAAAAAAATCATTCCTCATCCTAAATAGATCTGGCAAAAGCAAATCGATACGAATAACCCGACCCGAAAAGGCTGGACCAAAACCTGAAACTAACTCGAGTTGCAAAACCGAAATAACCCGAAACCAAAATTAACCCAACCCAAACTAGACCCGAGTTCTACTAGACCCATAACTGACTCGACCCGAAAGCACCTGACCGAAAAGTGACGGGTCGGATCTCCTCTCACAAGGAGGCAAGTAGGAGGGCCACCCACTTGTCTCCTTGTGAGAAGGAATCCGACCCGTACTTATTGAGACAACTAAATATTATTACATTAATTTGACTAGGTTAATATTGAATATAATTTAAAACACTTCTATATAATAACATAAAAAAGTAATATTGAACTTATATTACGACACGTGGCAATATTAGGATCTCTTAGAAACCGAATCAAATTACCCGAACTAACCCGACCTGAAATAACTATTAACCCGAAAATGACCCGACCTGTTAACCCAAAAATGCGGCTAACAAACCCGCAACAGATCTGAAACCTGAAAGGACCCGAACCAAACGAACCTGATAAATTGACAAACCGAATTGACCCGAACCCCACCCAACTTCCCCATTTTCCAATTCTAATCCTAAATTGACCAAACACAAGGTATCACAAATGAAGTTTTGAACCCATATACTATAACACCCTCATAATACGCCAATGTGCCTTACAAGACCCCCTTAGCACATGGGAGTGCTACCATCTCGGTTGCCCGAGGTAGTATATATCAAAACAAGCAATAAAGAAACAATGTTTAGTAATCAATGTTTAAATGTCAATACAGAATCCCAAAGCAGATGGCATACCATCTAACCAATTATCCAAACTCAACACAAGATAAAGTACTATTACTAAATAACAATGTTCAAGACTCCAAGACTGATAAGCGGAAGCTAGACTTAACATGGTGATCTCATCCTCGATCCCAAGCAACGCTATCGTTTACCTTCGATCACCTACTCACCATCCCTATGTATCACATCAGTTTTGTAAAACAGTAAAGGGTCAGTATTTGCATATACCAACCAACGCACAAGATAAGCACGAGGAGAAGAGAAACCGGAGGGCCACCGCAGCGGTTACCTCAGTAGACTTAGGTTATCAGCCCTGATCTACAAAACCACCAATTGACTCTGGACCGCAGCCACAGGCGTCGAACTTCCATCTCACCGCAGCGAGACAAACTCGGAACATCAATGTGCACATCCCCCCGTAGCGGGATAGTTACACCGGCGAACTCGGGGTGTGATCCGTCTCCCAACGGATCACCAAACCATAGTAACCATCACAACACCCCAAACTCCATCATCATCACAACAGTGACCATCATCAATATAAACAATCACAACATCATCAATATCACAATAACAATATCATTTAATCAATTAGCAACACAAATACTGAGTAGGAAAACCCTACCTTATTGCAATTTCCGTGAATAGCAAGCAAGTCAAAAACGTTCTTCTATGAAGTCCTCTCCTATACAATCCATAATCATATAATCAACATCCAACCCCCTTTTCCCCAATTCAATTAGAATTATAAACGCAATACAATCAAATCATAATCAAGAACACTTACCAAAGCAATCAATCAACGTAGCAAAGATCAGATCCGGCACGAGATGATTAAGGGTTTCTTGAGGAATTAGGGAGAGTTTGAGAGAATAGGGTTTTAGAAATCAAGAATCGTAAACTGATTATGAAACTAATTTCTCTTACTAACCCTTAATCAAACGTCCGACTCACCCTCTACTTCCGTCGTACTCGGTCGAGTACAACATGTACTCGCTCAACTACGACTTACTCGGTTGAGTGCCAATATCACTCGGCCGAGTATGCGAGTTCAGAACACAACCTAAGACATCAGCCAAATCCACTAGGCTACTCGGCCGAGTACATTATGTACTTGGTCGAGTAAGTCCTACTCGACCGAGCCTCCAACACATAGAAATACGGAGTATTACATATACCACCCTAGTTTGATTCCCTTCTTTTTATATATCGATACCTTTGTGTTAACATAACCAAACATCCTCTCACTTGTGGTTTGATGATACCCATCCGGGTACTAGATCGTTAAACGGGTTGTGCGGTTCAGGGAATCTCTACGGAGTAAATATGAGTTTGATCAAATATTTATGAATAGTGTAAAAAAAAAACAAGGGATTTTCTCACCAGTACCTTTTACCTTTTTCATTTTCTCACTTGTACCTCTCTTTTTTCGAAAAAAAAAACATTGACCGTCAATAACTCTTGCCTACGATTTCATAAGTCGGTACTTTTTTTTTCTCAAACTGTACGTCTTTACGAGATTTTCAACGTGAAAAAATAAAATTATAGTTTTTTGAATTTCAGGTCAGGAATTATGATCGATCAAAGTCTTTTGACAGAATAAACTTTGACCGATGAGAACTCCCTAGTAAAAGTTTTGAATGCAATTATTTTTTCAAATTCACTGTCTTATCGAGATATTCAATTCGGGGAAAACAATTACTCCCTCCAATCCAGTCCAATGTACCCATTAACTTTCAGAGGTCAAACTTTCAAAAGTTTGACTGTTTATACATCGGAAAATATAAAACTTTGAAAGACGAATTTAACATATTTTGTTTTGTCACGGAAGTATCTTTCATAAAATTATATTTTTAGTAAAAAAAATTCTATATATAAAGGAAGAAAAACGCGGTCAAACCGTTGGCTCGAAGACCACCCAAAAGCAGACGAGTAGGGATTGGATATGAGGAAGAATTAGCTAGTGAAATCGTAACCAAGAATTATTCACCGTAAAAAAAAAGTTTTCGAAACGAGAAATATATAAGTGAAAAAATGAAAAAGTAAAGTGTTACAAAAGTACAATCTAGAAAATACCAAAAAAAAAACAAATAGCATGTCGTTTTGAATGGATGTGGCAACAATTTAGGCCGTAAAAAAAGGAAATGACACAACAATAAAACAGAAATTGGTCGGATAGGCTGAATCCATAGGACGTCAGCCTCCATGTAAATGTGAGGAGAAAAGTAGAGAAGACAAGCAAGCAGTCGACCATGGCAGGTTGTTTGAGTCATAATCATCTGCACCTCACAACATTCAACACTCTACCCTCTTCTCATCATAATATTAATCCGTATATCACTACTAGTATTACTTATCTCACTTTCCCCTCTTCAAAATCATCATCCCTTTTGGAATTACGCTGCAGCCGGCGTACGCGTGGGTTCGGTAGCAGTATAGTCACGCGCGCTGGTCCTACCACTAATCAGTTCATATTCGCTTTCGTATTTCCGCTCTCTCTTCTCGCCATCACCGTCTTCACCGCTTTCCAAGTTGGCAATAGGCTCGACCAAAAGTTTCTTGAAGAGGTTTCTCTCTTTTTTCCTTCTTATTTTTTTACACAATATTTTCTCAAGACTAGTTTTATTGGCTGAAACGAGTTAGATTGAGTTAAATGGAATCGAGCTGAATTGAATTAAACTGAATGAAGCTCAGCTAAAGTGAATGAAAGTTAAGTATTGAACAAATGAGATGAATTTACGCAAGAAAGAACATGGCCTACTAATAATTGGATAGTTTTAGATAAATGAGTTTCAGCCACTTCATAACACCTCACATAAAATATTGTTGTGTAAAACGGTTTTACTCGAGACTTATGCTCAAGTGTAAGTTAAAGGGATATTCTACTGTGTATTCCCGAGTTTTTCGATTTTCTACGTTGTATCCCTAAACTTGTTATTGATTTCTACGTGATGACCCCGTTCAACTCTACATTCATTTTATTGCTTATCAAACAACCGTAGTTCGACCTTTATTCTGACTCATTAATGTCTTATCATCATTTTTTATAAGAAACATCACAAATCACTTTTAGTAAGCACAAACTACTATTAAAAGCTTTCGTTATAATACATGAAATGCTAATGGGAATTTCATGAATTGTTAGTTATATTCGTATTATTTAGTGACTTAATGGATAATTCGGCGAACTAATAAGTAATTGAGTAGGTTGCCGAATAACTGGTACGGTTAAAAGACGATTTAATAGATCATCTAAGAAACTAACTTAGCAAAGAAAATCAATAAGGTTATTGTATAGACTAAGCTATAAAGTTTAGTGTTACACCGTATAATATAAAAAATGTAGGGATACACCATAGAAAACCCAAAAACACGGGGTACAATTTCCCTAAATTAAAAATTCTTAGGAGTAACTTAAAAATATCAAAAATTTAAACTAGAAGTTCATATTCATTATTGCTTATTGCTTATTGCTTATTGCTTATGGGGATGAAAGCGCCTCCTAGTCCCCTCATCCACCATTGCTTATGACGGTTTTTAGGCTGATTGATGGGAGAAATGAATGTAAAATTAGGTAGCATTGCATATTGGCTATGTTAGGGGGCCGGTGTACCCCAAAATGCGGCAAAATATAAGTGAAACGGTATTGACAACCAGGCCTTATTTGGTTACAACTTTAGGAGGAAAAGCGAGGAGAGAGGAATAGAGGGAAAGAGAAGGAAAGGAAGGGGAGGGGATTTCAAACTAGTGTACTACATATGCGTAGCTTCTGGTTTATGGGTAATGACTATAGATTTACATATGGGTTAGCTTTTCTTCATGTGTTCCTTAATCCTTCCTGCGCTTTTATGACAGCTTGCCATTAATGAGGCAATGAGGGAAGAGGAGGAAGAGTTTACTGGAGTTGTAACCCCAAAGAAAGAGGAACCAGCACTTCCCCCGTCTCGCAATAGGCCTAGGCGGGAAGTTTGAATGAAGCATTATGCCAGACAAAGAATGTACTTACAGGAACCGGGTTCTTCGGACACCTGAGAGTTCAATTTTTTTCTTGTATCATATCTTTAAAAAAGACTTTGATCTACTTCTACCATTGATTGTATCTGCACCCGCTATCAGTTTACTTTCAACACAGCTGCTATATAAACATCTTAGTATTGAGTGAGCTGTGATTAATTACAATGCCTCCACTGTAATTGAGTTTGTTTACATTTGAGGCGGCGTAATGGTGAAAAGAATAGCTTTCATAGAAATGGTTTGATCTTGACGATATTTTTCTTTTCTGTAACTTTGAACTGAATTACTGAGACAAGTTTCACTGAAGGGCTAAATCTTCAAATAAAACCTGCTTTGTTTAAATATGCGAAATCCCAATTCTTTGAGCAGCATATATGCTATTCGGATGCAAAACTCTTGTCATGAAAATATCAGCATGATTTGTACACTGGCTAACTGAACTCTAAAAACAACTGTCAAGTTTAAAATTTATTGATCACATGAGATAAAAATGATTTCAGATAGGGGTGATAATGAGACGAGACAGCTCGCGAGCAACTCGAGATCGGCTCGGTCAAAGCTCGGTCAAAACTCGGCTCGTGTGAGCTCGGCTCAGGGTCGGGCTCGGCTCGAGAGCTTAACGAGTCAAGCCGAGCAAACGCTGGCTCGGCTCGAAAAGCTCGCGATCAGCTCGAACCTGTGTGATTAGAGTGGATTTTCCTCATTTTTTATAAAAATATTTTATCATGATTATATATTTGTATCACATATATCAAATTTCTAACTTATTTGCCAATTTATTTTACATATATCTTTCGAGCCCTGTTATTGAAAATATTGGAAGAAAAAAAAGTAAGAATCAACAATTATATATAGGCTCGATTTGAGCTCGAGTTTGGCTCGAGCTCGCATTAAAGCTCGCAAGTTTATTTACGAGCACATTTTTTTCAAGCTCGGGTAAGCTCGAGATCGGCTCGAGCTCGAGTTTTTGGTTCTTGAGCACAAGCCGAGCAAGGCCAAGCTCGGGCTCGGCTCGGCTCGTTAGCGCCCCTAATTTCAGATACTGTGGAGTTCATATGATCTCTAAAGGGATTATCGGCTTTTCTTGTATTATATCTGCACTTACATTACAAGAACATTACACAGCATTGAAGGCAGACACTACATAATGAACAATAAAGTCCGACTTAGACAAATTGTAATTTAGACAGTAGTAAAAGCATCCGTCTCTTTTGAATCGAGAAACTTGACTCGCACTTCTGCGCTGGTGTGAAGAACCTTTTGAACCATTTCCGAGTTGGTCTGATCATTCTGAGCGTGACACAAGCTCTATCATCTGCAATGTTTAAACTTGAATGTACCCGGCATAGGTTTCTGAAGCTTTTCAATTCTGAAAGTCTCTGAAGCATACGTTTTAGTATTTTCATATAAACAGAAGTAACGCTTGCAACTATAGTATACATATCATGATTACCTGTCAGTCGGTAATTTGGTATCGGCTTCTTCAGGTTACTTGGGTATCAGGTTCAGCACTTCAGCTGTGCCCAAATGTCATAATTCATGATATTTGGTGACATCAACTTAACCCTGAAAACGTTTAAATAATGCGTCAATGCTCAATAGCCATCTTGGCTAATGTTGGTAATTTCTCACCCAGTTACAATAAACGATGGAAAATACAGACAAGGCAGTAGTAGTTTGTTCATTTCTTCTCGAAATCTAAAGACATACCAAGGGCTTTTTGGTGAGTTTTATTTTGTTATTTCAGGAATCAACAAAGAACCTAAGTCAGCATCTCACGTGTTTTACACTAAGACTCCGACACTGGATTTTAGACGAATCTAAGAAAGTTATTTTTGATGAATATTTTTTTTCACTCACAACACCTTATCACACCGGAAACTTACAAACATGTCAAAGTAACATTAAACTACTAGCATCCCTATGAAGAAAATATGGACCACGTTGACTAATCATGGTTTGCCATGTGCTATAAAATGATCTACTAGAAAATATGAACGAATTAAGCCGGATCAATCAGACACTTTTGTAAGAACTCAGGAAAAAAATTGACGATTGGAAACTTGCAACTTTTTCTCACCATGAAGTTGCTAAAAATTTGAGCTTAAATTACACTACCTCCATTCTAAGTTTCTCATCTCCATCAAGGTAGCCTAATTCATTATGAATAGGCCACATTTAATACATGAAATATGCTTTTAGTAGTGTTTGATATAAATGTTAGTTACGGGCCCTGATAAAATATGCTGGAACTGATTCGCGATTCGCTAATAGGTAGAGTGGCTCTAGTGATCCAGGACACTATTTGACTGATGGTCAATGAAATTTTGACTATCAATGTCTCCAAATGTAGTGTAAAATTTGTCAAGTCTCATCAATCAATTAACTACTTTTATATTACTCCGTATCATCTTTATAGTTTTTAACAAGTTTTTGCAAAATGTTCTGTGCAGATTGATGTGCTAAGTGCTAAGCTTGTAAGGAAATAGGAGCTTAGTGAGGATATGAGTTCCATATGTGCAGAGACCATTAGTATCAGATTTCATTGTTAATAATGTGCTTGACAGAAGTTCAGGCATTTGGCAATAGCTAGGCAATAGTTTCAACTTGGACTTTGGCTATAGTGAAGCTAGCTTAATGCGCCTGAAAATTCTCGTGTCCGACATGTATCAGAGTTTCGAACAAGGCTATCTTCCATGAAATTTTCAGTTTTTGGTCTAAAATGAAGTGTCGAAGTGAACATTTCAAGTGTGGGACACGTGACCCGTGACCAAAGTGAAGTGTCTGAGTAACATAGGGCTATAGCAAGGCAATAGTTTCAACTTGGGATTCTATTTCTACGAAAAATAGGAAATGTATCCTCTATACATGGTTTGTTGCCTCTCATGAACACCACCATAACACTAAAAGGAACCAGAAAAATTTTTTATTAAAAAAATCATCATGAGGTGTCTGCAATCTCCAAGCTCCGTGCTTTTCAAGTGCAGCATATACAAACTAAGCATCTTCTACCTCCCTAACACTTCCGACTTCTCTTTTAGAGCACTTTCTCTCAAATGATAAAACATCTAATCCATTATTATTACTCCCTCCGTCCCATTCATTTGTTTGTCTTTTATATTCTTTGTGAGAGGTATTTAAGCAAAAGCAAACAAATGATTGAGACGAAGGGAGACGAAGGGCATACAAATTTAACCAGAAACAAACACAAACAAATGGGTTAGGAAGGAATGTGGCATCACAATGACCAGACCCTTTGGCTGATTTATCAATCATTTTTATCGAAAGACGTTGCAAGGAATGTTGGAATGTCTCCCATAGCACCCACATCCCACTTTATCTATAATATCAAAAAAGCACATTAGTGCTCAACTTTTTTTAAAGTATACTCCCTCCAATCCAATTCTTTCTACCCACCTATTTCGGACAGTCATCAATTTCAACCACTCTTTTGCAGCATTTTTTTGTGTGGCAAAAACCTGACCAGTGTTTCCTTATCGAAACCCCATACATAGAAAACTTGCACACCATCGTCATTCCCTAATCTCCTAGGGTGTGTTTGGATAGCAAAAATGGAGGGAAAAGGGGCGGAAGGGAAGGGGAGGGGAGGGGAGGGGAATGGGGGAAGCGAATTTTCCCTACAAATCTCTCCTTTGTTGGAGGGGTTTTGATTAGACTTGGAAGAGGGAAAATGGATTGCTCCCAATTCCCCCCCTCCCCCCCCCCCTCCCCCTTCCGCCCCTTTGTGTCCTACTTGAACTCAACCAACCCACATCAAATCCACGCCTAACCCATGTGTCGCCTTTTGCACCATCTTGCGCACCACGTGTCATTCACACGCACACCGCTGACCACCTTGCTCCAATTCATTTCCTTGTGCCCTTGCTCAAGTACTCTCCTTTCTTTCGAGCCTCATTCATTTTTTAGATCTTGAATTTCAAATGTAGATTTTTTTATCTACAAAAAAGTAGATGTAATTATGGTATAAGTACGCCATTGACATTGTAGTAAAAATTCAACCCAGAGATTGGAGGGCTTATACAAGGAGGGCGATGTTGGTGATAGCTGATACCGAGGTGGTGATGGTGGTGTATAAGATGTTAGTGGTGGGTGGATGGTAAGCAAAATATGTGTCCCTGAGTAAAGTTATTAGTGGTCAAGTATGAAGGCCTTATGAATCATTTACCCTTCCCCACTCACTTTCCTAAATACTTAGTGCAATGAGGCATGGGTCGAATCAATTAGGTTGGAAGGCGTATCATCAAAGCACCAATCTCGGTACTTTTCAAATTAAACCACAATGAGAAGAGTTAGCAATGAAGTTGCTAGATGCTTCATGCAACATCCTCTTCTATGAGATGTTTTTGGAAGATAAACAAGCCTTAATTTGGTCATACAGCTCCATGGCGCATCCAGTAAAAAGAAGTGTAAAGAGAAGATTCTCCTAGCTGAAACTATTTTACTCAATGAACAAAGAAACGAATGTATAAATTTCACACTAAGATTTGTCTCAAGACTCTCAACGACCGACATGATATTGCTACATAAATGTACTCCCTCCTCTTCATAGTGTTCTTCCCACTTTCCTTCAAAGGAGTTTTCATAGTGATCTTCCCATTTACCTCTTTTACTGTTAAATTTGACTTTTCAACACTCTCTTGCGATTTACAAGACACATATCAATTGTTTACTCTTTTTTTCTTAAGAGTTGTGCCCAAATAATATGGGACGAACACAAAGGATAGGAAGGGGTAACAGGTCAACTATAATAAATTCAATCCGTACCAAAGGTAATCATAAGTGTGATGGTACATAACCAAAGAACAATTAGCACAGCTGTTGAGACATCCACCGCCCAAGTTTGGTACACAAAATAGGCATAGGGAATTGAAAGTCAATAAGTCATAGCATGATTTCATTACATACACTACAGAAAATAAAGCCCAGAAGAGAAGAGAGGGTAGCCCGGTAGGTTCTGGTTGGCTGTTCGCATAACAAGTCAGGGTAGGGGGAGCCACCGAAACAGAAACCTGTTTAAGTGCTCAAGCAGTCAAGCATGATGGCACAAGGAAATACCAACAGGCAAGAAATTAATGGTACGTAAAAATCACCTATTGTTCACACAAGCTAGCTGTCAATATAAGCATGAGACAAAACAGTTATTTAATTCATGAGAAATAACCAAACATCTCCAATATGGAAAATGAAATTATGACACCCAAAAAAAACCCATACCTCAACTTGACAGCAACGTACAGCCTTTTGCTTCTAATTTGGATTCTAGTCCGAAGAACTTCAATCCCGACAGTACTAAGTCTGCTGTCTTCTTCTTCATGTGCTCCATTAGCATGTCATCATATAAAATCACATTGGCTTCACTTAATAGATTTCGCTCCCGAATACTAGAGAAGACCTTCCTTGCCTCTTCTATGGTCCCATGCTTGCACATGCCAGAGATAATAGCACAACATATGATTTCATTGAGCATACATCCCTGTTCGATCATCTCATAAACTACTTCAAGCACCTTTTCGGCATCATTTGATTTGCACTCGTGGATAATGCTTAGTGTGTATTTGAACTCCATAGGGCCAGATGTAACATTAGCCAAGCAATCCTGAACTAATGATATAGCGGTATCAATCTCTCCAATCTTGCAAAGGCCTTTTACCAAAGACTGATAAGCTTCAGTAGACGGAACTGAATCCAGCTCCTTGATTTTATTATACCATGAACATGCTTCCTTCATATCACCAAGATCAACATGACACATAATTGCGTGACTATATGTAGTACAATCAGGTACGAAGCTAGAGTCTCTGATTTCACTAAAGAGGGACAGTGCTGCCTTTATCTTCCCGCTCTTATAAAGAGCACCCAAAATAATATTGTATATAGAAATACTACAATATCCTTTTATTTTTACATCCTCAAACACCGCCAATGTGAGAGGTAAACTATCTTCTCTTTCAACCATCGTAGAGAAGAATATTGACAGACCATCAATAACAGATGCTCCTAATTTATCCATTTGGTAAAGCAACATGAGAAACTTGTCCATTTCGCCAGATTCTACATATGCCTTTAACATAGGATTCACAGTCGTAAAATCAGGTTGGAGGCCTTCCTCGACTATTACTTGAAATAGCTTAGAAGCTTTCTCAAGCTGTTTAATATTGCAAAAGCCTTGCATCAAACTATTATAAATAGACAAATCAGCCCTGTATCCAGAATCCACCATATCCTTCAACAGATCAAGGGCTAAACCAACCTTACCGTTTGCCACAAACCCTTCAACTAGTGAGCTATATATAGCTCTATCAATCAACCCCCCTTTCTTTTTCATACCCACAAACAATTCATAACCTTTCTCTACCCGATTCCCCTTACACAAGGCAGACACTAAAGTGGTATAAGCAATTGCATCCGGCTCAACTCTATCCATCCTCATTTCATCCCAAACCCTTAAACACCCATCCAAGTTCCCCTCGGCCACCAAAATCCGAATTATAGCCGTGTATGCAAAAACATCCGGCTTACACAACCGCCTCATTTGACCCAAAAGTTCCAACATTTCATCAATCTTCCCACTCCTACACAACCCCTTGATCAAAATCATGTAAGTCATGGTCTCCTCCACAAAGCCAGCCTTCCTAAAATCATCATAAACCGACAAAGCCAAATCCAAATGACCCGTCTTAATCAAGGCATCCATAATCCTATTATACAAAAAAACACGAGGCGTAACACCAAATTTCTTCATCTTCTCATACACATAATAAACCCTAAGACCTCTATTATTATCAGCATGCATCCTAATCAAAATCTCAAACTGTTTCTCAGTAGGTTGAGTACCCTGCATATGCATTAACTCAGGAACTTGATCAGCAGCCCTAAACCTATTCAACCTATACAAAGCATAAGTAAATGCATTATAAGACATATAATTATGTTGATAACCCTTTTGCTTACCAGCCCAATGAAAGAACTTGGAGCACAAAACAGGATCATCCTGAACCTTGAGCACCTCAGCAACCAGGTCAGGATAAACCCGTCGAAGCCGCCCGAGGTCAGAGATGACTTCAGGCCCCCAGCTACGGTGTTTCCTGAAGGAATCACAAATGTAGCGGGCAATAGGCGAGAGTCTTTGAGCAATTTGGAAGAATTTCTCAGATGGGGTATTGAGAATAGAGGGTTTAAGGTGATTATGGTGATCAGGGTACCATTTATCAAGGGGAAAATGGGTGGGTTTATGAGGAGGAGAGTGAAGGGTGTCTGAGGTAGAAGGGTTTAGGGTTTGGCGGTTGGAGAAGAGGCCGCCATAGACGGTGGGTCTGTTTTGAGAAGGTTTTCGTTTGCCGTAGTAGAAGTAGATTTTGTTGGGTTTAGTGTTAGTCAGTGGTGGCATTTTGTGTGTGTTTTCTGTGTGCCACCATCACCAGTGGTTGTTCAACTGTTATAGACTTGACTGTCATATACTCATATGCTCCCAACTAGAGCTGGCCAAAATTGCGGGTCGGCCCGGCCCGGCCCGGCCCGCCATCCCGGTTTACCAAAAATGGCCCGCCAGCCCGTGTTCTCAGCTCGCCCAGCCCGTCTATAAAACTGGGCCGATCCCGGTTTGGTGATGGTGAAACCCGGTCCGGTTGCCAGCCCACCCCGTGACCCGCACTGAACCGCTTGGCCTAGACCGACCTGGTTCAGTGTGGGCCGACCGTTGGCTTTGCTTTAATGCTTTTTTTTTGTTCTAAAGATTTGAATTCAAAAGTGTAGATTCCCCCCCCCCCTAATTTGTTCTATAAATCACCACTTCATTTAACCTAATTTCTCACACAATTCTCTCTTATCTAATCTCTAGTTTACATTTTCGTAATCTTCTAATTATTCTCAAATACATAAATTATAATTATTCAAAAATACTCAAGTTTTAATTATTAATTTATTATTATCAATTACTCGAGTTATAAATTATAAAATAGTCTTAATTCTCTCTTTAATTTTTTAATATCTCTAATTCTATCCTAAATCATAATGTCTCAAAATAACAACATTGATATTCCACTAGAAATTGATCAAGAGGAGATGGAAAGAATGTTTGATGGTAAATACTTTGATATTCTTTTACTTCTTAATGTTTTTAATTTTATCATTTCATTTCTACATACACTAAATTATAATTAATTTGATTATATTATTAATTAAATATAATCAAAGTAATTGATACATATTCTAAAATTCTAAATATTTATTAATTGATATTCTAATTTGTACTTCTTTATATTGTAAATTTGTAATTAAATGATTATATATTAATTGATTTGCTTATATATTTGTATGTTACTAATTAGTTTTTTTTATTATGTTTACTAACTCAAGTTTCACATACCCAAGAATCTCAAACCTTTGCTGCTTCGGGTTCGACTACCAAAAATACCGGTGGTAGGAAAGGCGATATTTCTTGGGTTTTGTTGTTTTACAACAAAGTACCTCAAGATGGTGAGCCAAGCCAAGGTCCGAAAAACTTTATATGTTCTTGTAAAGTTTGTGCTCAAGAGGGGAAGCCGGTCATCGCTTATAAATGGAAGTAGGGAACGGGAACTTTGACCCGCCACTTGGAAAGTAAGCATGAGCTAGATGCTAAAAATTACAAATCCGATGGAGGAAATAAAAATCAACCAACAATAAGTGGCTATGCATCGTCGACTCCCGGTGGAGGTAAACCGTTTTTTTATAACCGACAATATATGATTGATAACATGGGTAAATATGTTTGCATGGCCGAGCAACATTTCACTTATGGTGATAGTGACGAGTTGGAGGAATTTGTTAAATTGTCTTTACAACCGCTTTATTATAAAGTTTCGAGACAAACATTAAAACGCAGTACTCAAAAACAATATGAACAAACTAGAAATGAATTGATTGCTTTTTTTCAACATATAAAAATCGAGTTTGTTTAACTAGTGATTATTGGACATCTAAACAAGGTGAACCTTATTTATGTAGTACCGTACATTGGATTGATGATGATTTTAGATTAGAGAAACGTATTATTGCTTTTGATTTAATGGAAGAACGCCACACCGGTTACAATATTTACACTCTTATTAACAACACAATTAACGAGTTTAATTTAAACAACAAAATCATGTCTATTTCTTTTGATAATGCTTCCGCCAATACAAAATGCATTGAACATGTTAAACTAAATATGAACTTGATATTAAATGGAGAACTAGTCCATATTAGATGTTGTGCTCACATTGTTAACTTGTCAGCCCAAGAAGGTATTGCTATGTTATACTACCTCCCTTCAACTCCACTCTACCATATTTAATTTTGTACACTATTCATGTGTGGATATTTAAGTGCAATTTTCTCTCAATAAATAAGTGAAAATATATTCATGTGTGATCTTATTTGATTCGTCTTTACGAGTACATTAAAGATATCTAACTTTTATAATTTTTGCAAATACGTAACTAACTATATTTACCGCGTAAAACACGCGTTCGCAAACGTGAAAAAATAAAGTGGTAGAGTGGAGTTGAAGGGAGGAAGTATCCCTTATTGAACCCAATTAGACAAGTAATTAAATGGATTAGAAATGGAATGAATTTTAGACGTGAATATACTAATTTGTGTAGTAAGTTCGGGTTAAGGGCTAAGAAATGGTCATTAGATACACCAACAAGATGAAATTCGACTTATAAAGTGCTAAAAGATGCTATTGCTTATAAAAATGTTATCACTATTTTCTATAATGAACATGAGGGTTCTAAAGGTGATGAAGTATTAATTGATGAATCTATGTGGACACTTGCCAAACATGTGAGTGATTTGCTAAGAGCTTATAAAGATGCAACAAATGTTTTTTCACAAGTTTATGATCCTATTGGTCATTATGTTATTTTGTCATATTGTTCTATTGTTGATGAGTTGAATAATTGTAATAACATTATTTGCTTGAAACCGGTTGTTGCGAAAATGAAGGCAAAATGGCTAGATTATTTTACCAAATTTCCCACTATTTATTGTGTTGGTTTGCTATTTGATCCATGTGTTAAAGCAAAAGGTTTAAAAGATGTTTTAGATTTTTATTATGGTGCTTTAGATTATGCATATAATACCCAACTTGATGTTGATTATGCTATTGGTATTGTTCATCAATTATATGCATTATATGAAAATGAACTTGGTGGTCATGTGAACCTAGTTCTAAGAAGTCTAAAATGCCAACCAACACCGTATTGGATCACCCATTAGCTAACAAAATCTTTAAAAAATCGAGCTCTTCTTCTTCTAGTTCTACATCATCCTCTACCGCTTATACTATTACCGAGTATTTAAACTTTGACCATAGTAATGTTGTTGGGCAACAACCCGATATTCTACATGGTGGAGAAATCACTCCGCACAATTTCCCATATTATCCAAAGTTGCTAGAGATGTACTAGTTGTACCCGCTTCCACCGTTGCGTCTGAGTCGGCTTTTAGTATAGGTAGAAGAGTTCTTGATGAAAAAAGATCAAGTTTGGATTCAAGAACCGTCAAAATGTGTGTGTGCAAAAAAGATTGGGATCAAGCGCAAAGAAGAATGCAATGAATTAAAGACGAAGAAAAGATAGTACAACAAATGATTTATTAACAACAACCGGTGGTTCATCAATTGCAGAAACGGTCGCAGAAGACGATGAAGATTGATCACCATTCACCACCCATCCAACCGACATCGTAAAGGTAAGTAAGGTAAATGGAGAACTACGTGGGCTTTGATTCTTTCGAGATACGTAGACATCCTAATTAACGTAATTTGAAAAACGATATCAATTAAACAAAATATTTGATATCGTTTTAAAAGAGTTACATTAATTTCGATCAAGCACTTTTTTTCCCCCTTTATTAATCACCAAATAAAAATTTGGGAAAAATAACTACTAAACGGCTAAACCGAATACGTCTTTAAATATTACAATCATTTAATTTATTACAATCATTTAATTTATATTTGGGAAAAATAACTACTAATTAATTTATATTACAATCATTTAATTTATAATTTTTTTTTTTTTAAAAAAAGTTACAAGCAAACAGACCCGCCCAACCCGCCCGGCCCGCCTCACTACCCACATGACCGAGCCGGTTCAGGGCCAGTAACTGACCAGCCCAGCCCGGTTGGTTCAGCCCGTAACCTGCCCGAGGTGTGGGCTCGGGCTCCCCCTCCCACAGCCCGGCCCGGCCCGCTGCAGCCCAGCCCACTGTACAGGTCTACTCCCACCTCAACCTCACTATTATCATGGTTTTTTTTTATCAATCACAACCTTTAAATAACGTTTTCTTCTAAACATTACCTTTAAAAAAACTATTTATCAAACACAATCTTTAAAAACCATTTTTTGTCCAAACACGACAATTTGGCCGGACTTTGACTAACATTAAAGATAGCCGGTGATGAGTTAGCATTAATTAGGTTATCACGTGTGAACAATTTATTTCCCTCTCTATATTATTCTCTCACTTTTACTTTCACCCTTCCTTTTCACCTCTCTCTTTGACAAAACAATCTTAATCTCTATTTAGCTGATTGAACTCACATGCAATCAAATTCATCTTTTTATTCTTCTTCCTTAGAAATTTCAATTTCACAGTCATTTCCTCAATTTTAGCCTCCAACAACACTTATGGTCTTCTAATCGTTCCAATCTCATTTTTTGTTCCGCAATTTCCGACTTCAAACCCTCAACTTCATTCATGGGATCGTCAACCCATTTGAAATAGTTGCAACCACGCATTCCAGTTTCTGGTGATAAAACTTACATGTTAAAAACCTTCTACATGGATTTCTTTCCGTCATAAAAGTTTTCAAAGCGGCAGGAATTTCACATCGACATTTGAGGCGCGGAGTTGTTGACGAAGAAAGTGAGCTGCTACTGGGCATTATTAACGCGGAACAATTTTAAAGGGATTGAGTTTAAAGGTGAGAAAGATGAAGGTAGGGAGAGAAAGAGTGATTGGTGGGCATTATATAGAAAGAGTTTGATAGATAAATGGAGGGAAAATGAAAAGGAGAAGGAAGTGAAATGAAGATAAACAAAATAGAAAGTCAAACAAGGTTCACATGTGCCAAACATTTTAATTGCCGGAAATCAATTAAGTGGACGGAATCCGGCTAAATTGTTGTGTTTGGACAAAGAATAGTTTTTAAAGGTTGTGTTTGATAAATAATTTTTTTTAAGTATTAGGTTTTTTTTTGTCAGAAGGTACCTAACATTTAGGTCAATTGAAATGAAACATCAATTTTATTGGAGTTGCATAATCGGGTTACATTGGATACATAACTTATCGATTTTACATCTTAATTATCCAACTAAAAGCAAAAATAATCCAAGAACATATCAATCCAAACATAATCATTTTCACCCCTTTTGAATGCTTATTTAACTCTTCTTTTAACTTCATCACCTCCATCTTCAACCTCTCATTTCAACTTTAATTTCTTCAATTTATCATCAGCCTTCTTTTCATACTCATCAATTTGAGATATATTTTCATTAGAAGCCATTCCAGATTGTAAATCTTCCACTAAAAAGAAAAACCCACATCCATCGTTCTACACATGTACAAAAGACGCAAATATGCAAAATTATCAGAATATAAATTCCTTGAAGAATTGAAATAAATTGAAAATAATTTAGTGTACTTACAGGCTAAAGGGGATAACCATAAAAATCCCTCCCAATATGTCTTCCTTTCTTCACCGTCTTCAAAATTGTTTTATAAATTGTGTTTGCAAAATATCCCATTTGAGGTGTGTGAAACTGATGCTTTTGATGAACAACCAAGAGAACTCTTTATTACCAGAATGAAGATTAAGCAAAAAGGGGAAGTGGGTAAAGAAGAGAGATTGAGATTCTGAAGAAGAAGATTTGAGATTTTTTTTTTATTTTTGCAGCTATTCGCTGCGAAGAAGAAGAAGGGGAAGTCTGTTATAAATAAAACAAAAGAAGTGGCCCCCACAACCGAGGTTACCTGCTGCTACAGGTAAATAAAAGGGGAAGTCTGTTATAAGATAGGTTACATGTTAGTTGATAGTATTGCTAGTTAATTGAAAGTATGTAATATTTTAAGAAGGGGTGTCATAGTTCAGAGTATTCACATTAAATAACCCTATTTATTTTGCGCCCAAAAGTACCTTAAGTTTATTTGTCATTTGTTATGAAGTACCAATTAACGTTTTCCCTACAAAAAAATTGACTTTAGGGTTTGACTTGACGGAATAATGTGAATTTTTTTTATTCTCTTCTTAATCTCTTTCCTTAAAACCAATTAATTACATAATTTAACCACTTCCTCCTAGTCACTCATGTCTTCCCTCTTTCCTTATTGGGTAAGTCGAGTTTTCTTCCCTATTTCCCTTTTTGGATGTGTGGTTATTGTGTGTTTTGTGTGGTCCAAATTCATTTGTAGGTGGGGTAGTGTGTTTGTGTGGTCCAAATTCATTTCCTTAATTTTTGCGCAAAAGGGAAAGAGGAAGAAATGAGTTACTAGGAGGGAGTATTTTTTTTCCTCCTCTCCAAGTATGTACCTTACATATCAACTTTCAAATATCAAGAGGTTAAAGTTAAATCTAACAAATAATAAGTGTAAAATACTTGCAAATTGTAATGATATGATTTTAATTACAAAAATTACTTTTTTTAGGTCAAGTTAAAACGAAATCTTGACTTCTTTTTATGGAATCCGTTAGTTGGTACTCCCTTCGTCCCAATCATTTGTCTGTCTTTGATTAAAATACCCCTCACTAAGAATATAAAAGGCAAACCAATGAATGAGACATAGGGAGTACTTGTTAACAAAGAAAATATAAATTTTAGGTACTTTTGGGCAAAAAAAATAATGTTAGGTACCTGTGCGCAAAGTGACCTAGATGTTAGGTACCTTATGACAAAAAACCCTTATTATTAGGGTAAATTAATCTTTAGATCTTTATAAAATTTACTATTTTAAACTTATACCCTTATACTTTTTTTTTTTAATATTTTACCCTCTTATAAATTACTTATGTTCAAATCTTACCCCCTTAATTCGATTTAGATGAAAACATGTTGAATTAACGATAATACCCTCCCCTCTCATTAGACTAATGATGAAGAGTCAAGGGCGAGAACAGTTAAGAGGGGGAGGGGATGAATAAGGTGTCTATTTAAAATTTTTAAGCTTAATTAAAAGCTTCTATTAAACTCTAAGTCACCTAGACAGTACTTAGATTAAAGCAGAAGTTTATACTTAGAACTAGAAAGTTAGAAGTATACAACAACGATTCAGCAAGCAGAAGTCACAGTGTATTCAAGTGCAACGAAAATAAAAAAGTAATTAGACAAAACTCAAAGATGTTTTTTAAATTGGTTCGGTCACTACTCCGCGACCTACATCCAACGTTATTTTATTGAACATCTTAGAAGTATACTCATACAACATAATTCCCCGAACAATAAAATAACTCTCGAACCTACTCCGGTTGCTATTTGCTTAAAGCTACTCCGCTAAGAAACTTCCACAACCTACTCCGGTTGCTAATTGCTCAAGGCTACTCCGCTAAGAGACTTCCCCAACTCTTTCGAGTTGCTAGTTGCTCAAGATAACTCTATCTTAAGACTTGTTTTACTCGTTTGTTACAAGACTTGTATTTTTCAATATGTTCAAAAAATGAACGGTGAATAAATCGATTAAGTACTAACACGAGATCATTGAACACAATAGCTTTGATGCAATGAACTAGCTCTTGGATAAAAGACTTGAGAAAAATATTTTGCAAAACAATTAAGTATGAAATGTTAAACGGTTTTTGCAAAGATAATTTACTCGATAAAACTCAAAGTTTTTTTCGTGTAAATGTTTGTTGTTGCACAGTTGTTCAAATGAAATTAGCATGCTATTTATAATGTGTACACACCAAAATATCATGGAAGGCAGATTAGTAATTTATGTTTTTAATTACTTATTCCCCAAGCTAATTAGGTTATAAATAGATGGGTTAGGTGTAATGTAATAATCAATGAATGAATAAATGAAATCCTTCCTTGACCAATTTTTTGAATATCTACTTTTAGCGTGAAACCAAGTATCCTTTTCTTATTTTTGAGTACTGCATTTCATGTTTTTCTGAAAGCCTATCAATTTCTATTAATTGCAACTTCTTTAACCTTTTATCACTCATTATTTATGGCAAATATTTCCATTATTACGCATTGTTTGCTTGCATTATTTCCGATTGCATCATTTGGTATTAGAGCTAGTCCTTCCTCGGACTAGTGAGTGCCATTCTAAAAAAAAACTTGATTTGAATATGGCGACAATTTCAGCAGAAATTGCATCCGTCTCAGTGCAAATACAAAAGCTGACTGCTGTTGTCTCAAATCTGGTGCTAGCGAGGAGTTTGAAAGGGACCTTTGATATGACTACGTTGCCAAGGAATTCCCTCATTGCTTTGAAGTTAGATCATCTCGTCGAAGATGAACACCAAGTGCTGGATGAAGTTATTGCACCAAATTCTTCCATTAATCCCGTGAAAACACCGAAAACCAATAAGGAGGCTTTGAAACCCCTGATGGTGACAGATTCTCAAGATAAGGCACTTGTTCATTGCGCAACGAAGGTGTTCGAGGAAACGTGTGACCCAAACTCATGTGTGCTGAAGGAAGGTACAACAGACTCTGGTGTACGCCTAGTGTTCGACAAAATTCCCGAACCAATTTCTCACTTAAATAAAGTCCCAATGTTGAGAACCAATGGCGGTAATACTCAAAATCTCCTGATTTCTGGAAGCTCAGTCATGCCTTGCGCCAAACTTGTAGAAAATGAAGCTCTACCACCAGTGCACACCAATACACCTAATGAGTTGTTGAGTGCACACAACATGTTCGACGAATTGCCCGTTCCAACCTTTATCATAGAAATGGCTCAAACATCCCTTTGAGTTGGTCATGAGCCTACGTCAGACGTAGTTGTGGATGCAAATTCTTTACAATTACCGAGTCGGACTCTACATGTATGACCTTGTTTTATGCAATTGAAGACCAATTTTTCTCATTTTAAAGGCGTCAATGGTTGGCAATATTCTACCAAAATGCACCAATATGGAGATAAGCTTGTTGTTGGAAAATTGTTCTTTGGACGTGAGTATTTTCATATGCCAAATTGGGTTAGTATCCTATTATCTATTATTTTGGGAGTTCAAACTTCTAATACTAGAGCGTTAAGTCGAAAATTGGTTGGAGAGCATTCTTAACCTTCAAAGAACTATCTAGGTTGGGTATACAACCATTTGGTCGCGAAAACTGTCCAGTTGGAGGACAAGTTTTTTTTTTTTTTTTTGCGACTTCACCTTGGATATAATCAAATTGTCGTCTTATATTCTTATCTATGTCATGGCGACTTGGTATTTGCTGCAACACCTTCAAGCATCGTTATTCTTTCTATACAGTGGAATACCCGACCTTGGTTTTCCACCCTTGAGGACAAGGGTATTTTTAGGGGTGAGGAAGGTATCAGTCGGGAATACACTTGGTTAATGTTGAAACTCGTGACCCTATGGTCCAACTACAATGCTAGTACGATTAGGAAAAGTTTTGTGCTCTTTACTCGATTCAGGTGATTTATATTACCAGTGTGATTTGAGGGATTTCCATTTCCATGATTCATGGTGGCTTGACCTTATTTTGGCTGAGAGTGCTGTGTTAAGGTGTAAACCCGCTGATATAGGCTGTAAGATTGTGTTTTCAGACATGAGTTATGGGTGACAACCTTATGTTAGCTATAAGGAGGTACATAGTTGGAGAAAACGAATGGAATTGATTCTTTGGAATGGATTAGATAATACAATAGAGCGCCCTTCTATCCAATACGATATCATGGTGAAGAGAAAATTGTATGTTAAGTTTGATTGGCAGAGGGAACTAGTGATTGAGAAGGTTGACAAATATGGTGAGAATGGTGTGATAAGACATGATGAAAATATAAATTATGAGAATGGAAGTCAAGACAAAATATTAAGAGATAAGTCATTCATCATTCACTTATATCAGTTTATGCTTGAGTATAAGAAAAGCAACTTGATGACCCTTCTTTTATCTGTTTATGATAGTACCTCCATATATTTGGAATAAATTGACGCTATGGCATTCAGATAGATTGGTGCATGTAGGAGTTGTGAAATGGTAGTAGCTCAATTAAATTTGCTTGAGATGAGCGATGTTGATATTTTGTATTCGGAAAGTGTGAATCTCCTTGTTTCAATATTGTAATATTGTGTGCTGAGGAGGAAGGGGGCCAAAAAAGTAGTGAACTATTATGGTATTCAGGTTGTCGATGATTTGTGCGGTGCTGGTAATGTATGGAAGATGTCATTCTTCAAGGCTTTTGCATATTTCCTACCCTTTATTCACCTGAATCCGGTTAATGCTATGAAAATCAAGGAACAACCAATGATTAAATTTTCTCTGACGTGTTTTGAGCATCAGCCACTACAACAAGGGTTAGATATAGCTGAATTTGAGTGTGGGAAAGGTTATGAGAAGCCGGGCGCTCTTGCCTCTTTTTCTCTGATTATAGTTGAATGCAATTCCTACTGCATTCAAGTAAGTGTGTTGGTGAATGTGTGGTTCATTACTTACAAGACAATGATGTGTTCTTTGACACTTTTTATGGTGAAGGGGTATTTCATTGGCAAGGGAATGATACAAATTCAATATACTGGGGATTCCAAGTCTGATGCTATGAATTTTGTATGGGATAATTCTTATAAATGCAAGGTACCAGGTCAATTTTGTAGTATAAAGGTGGTATACTATGAATATGCTATGTTTGATTTACTTAAGCAGATAAAAGATAAATGGTATTCATATATCTATCTCCTTGGTATCCTTGAATCCTTTTGGCTTATGTTTCAAGATGTTATTGATGCTTCTAGCATTAAAGTGGGTTTGTCAAGCTATGATCTCTACAAACTGAAATAATATGCGATGCTTATATTGGAATCCCTACTTCATACCATCAAATGGGAGGCAGATGTGTCCTTGAAGTATGACATACATAATCAAAATGACACTATTTTTCTCTTTGTTCCTGGTGGAAGGTACATGGCTACTGGTTCGTATCTTGCAGTTCGACTAAGTGCGAGGATCTTTATCCTTGAGGACAAGGATCATTTCATGGGGCAGGTAATGATACACACCAAAATATCATGGAGGGAAGATTAGTAAGTTATGTCTTTAATTACTTATTCCCCAAGCTAATTAGGCTATAAATAGATGTGTTAGGTGTAATGTAATAATCAATGAATGAATTATTGAAATCCTTCCTTGTCTAATTTTTTGAATTATGTACTTTTAGCTTGAAACTGAGTATCCTTTTCTTATTTCTGGGTACTGCATTTCATATTTTTCTGAAAGCCTATCAATTTGTATTAATTGAACAACTTTTTTATCCTTTTATCACTCATTATTTATGGCATTTATTTTCATTATTACTCATTATTTGCTTGCATTATTATTTCCGATTGCATCATAATGTAATGTAGAGTATACTTTACACTAAAAATAACACACCACAATTTTTAAAAATAATAAACAATTAAAGCTTGATCAATAATCATGGGTGGATTATTACACTTACAAAACCGAGACCCCTTGTACAAGGAAACGAGTTACTTGCACAAGTAATCTAGTTTAGTAGTATGCATAATCTTGTTGCCCACACATACACAAATATGGGTTAAGTTTTTCATCAAAAAAGAGCTAATTTGAAAGTGTTCATGGGAATCATAGACATTGCCAAATATAGAAAAAGTAAACATCCATTTTTGGTAAGTGTCTGATTGTACAAGCTACCTCTTGTGCAAGACACCAAAATCTTTCTTTCATTTTAAAAAGATCAAACCAGATTTTCAGCAATGTAAAATGTTGATCATAAGTTTGGAAAGTAATTTTCAAGAGTTAAAATATTTTCGAAATATTTCATAGCCAGAAACCACAGTAGGATCCACTGTTAGTCTTGTAGCACTTAGCATATGTACGTTCAATGATTTCCTTATACAACACCATTAGTCTAATAATGACGATCTTTATCTTTTGATTTTCTTGTGCAACCTTGAACGATTAGTAGAGCTTCGAAAGCTATAAGATTAAAACTTAAGAGGCACACAATATTTTAACAATAAGATTAATTTGTCGTAAGGCATCATCAACCAATATTAACTAGAAATGGTTTCAATAAATGACTTCTACTCTTATACTCATTCCGTCCAAATAATTTTTTTTTGCTTTTGATTTAAATACCCTCACAAAAAATATGAAAGGTAAACAAATAAATGAGACAGAAGGAGTAATAAATAATATAAAGTTAAATATTAAACTAAGCATTATCTCAATTAGTATGTTCATACTCTGATTCTCTTTTGTTGACTTTCTAATCATACACTATCTCTTAAGTTTGTTTTGAAACAATGCAAGGTCGAAGTTTGAACAATTTGGATGTAATATAACAATTGTGGTTTCAAATTTGAACGATTTGGATGTAATATTTGGGTAGAAAGATAAAGAATGTAGAAAGAAGAATGAAATACGTAAAAGAGAGAACGGAAAGGGAGGAAGAGATTGAAGAAAGAAATAAGGGTAGGAGTATTTTCGTCACAAATTATGGGTTTTAGAGGGAAAATTTAATTTTTAACGAAATATACATTTTTTCCCCATCAAAATCAGACGAAGGGGGGAAGATTTGAACATAAGTGTTTTATAAGGGTGTAAAATAATAAAAAAGTTTTATAAGGGATTAAGGGTGTAAGTTTAGAAAAGCTGGTTTTATAAGTGTGTAAAGATTATATTATTATTATTATTATTATTTTTAATTAAAAACGGAACTTGTATTGAGCTCAAAATAAAATTTACATGAAATTAGTGAGTAGCCAAGATACTATTTGGGCTCCCACTTTCTTAGCAATAACAAAGCTATGTCCAGTAAAATTATAAGCGGCAGCTCGAGACTCAGAGAATTTATGAATCCGCTTTAGCAAGGCAACATCATCGGTACCTAACTTCCCCAACAAAGAAAAGGAGAAGGGTAGAAAACCATAATTCGTCTCCATGCACGAATCCCGATACGTGGCACACTTACGCTGAGCAGCATCATCGACAACACGACCAATCACAAAATCAGACATCCCAGACTGAGTCAAGGGAGAAGACCCCGTCAGATCGACGCACACATCACGCCCCCTGTCCCAGGAATAAAGTAACAGATCCGCCGGACGAAGGGGCCTATCATGCCCATCAACCAAACCGATATCAACCTCCCTACCAGCAGATATCCAATAGCGTGTCCCGAACGAGGTTATGCCTATGCTTAATGCCCACAGTACCAGCACAAGAGACAACATGATCACCAAAAATATCCCCATTAAATACTCGAGAACAAGCAGGACACGACCTAGTGTAGATACTCGTATCTGTTAATATTGGAATTTATAAGACTCCCGCCAAACACCCGATGAAGATAGTTGACAATGTAACAACCCGATATACCAAAGAGGCTTACAAGACCTCTCTAGCACACGGGACTGCTACCATCTCGGTTGCCCGAAGTAGTACATATCAAAACAAGCCATAAAGAAACAGTACTTTATTTAATAAATAGTTTAACTCCAATACATAGTCTCAAACTATACGGCATACCGTCTAGACCAATAATTCAAAATGACAATCATACTAACAAGTGTTAAAGCAATATAAACCACTAATGTATATGACTCCAAAATTCTAAGCGGAAGCTAAGACTCGATGTAATGATCCCGTCCTCATCCCAACGCAGCTTACGGATTACCTGCGATCACCTGCTCACCATTCCTTAACGGATCACAACAGTTTTACAAAACAATAACGTGGTCAGTAATCGTATATACCAACCAATGTACAAGACAAGCACACGGGAAATAGAAACCGGAGGCCCACCGCAGCGGTCACCTCAGTAGACTCAAGTTACCATCCTTGCTCTACACAAAAACCACCAAAATGACCCTGAACCGCAGCCACATGCGTCGAAATTACATCTTACCGCAGCGAGACAAACCCGGAACATTAATGTGCACATCTCCTACGTAGTGGGATAACTACGGGGGCGAACTCGGGATCTGATCCGTCTCCCAACACAATCACCAACCAATAACCCCAGTAACCATCGTAACAACTCAATTTCCAACCCCGAACTCCATCATCATCACAATAGTGACCATCATCAATAAGCACAATCACAACATCACAATAACATTCTCGTCACAATAGTGACCATCGCCAATAACCACAATCACAAAATCACAATAACAATATTATCACAATGATTAGCATACATAAATACTGAGTAGGGAAACCCTACCTTTTAGAAAATCCGTAATGAAATACGAGTATTCAAAATCTTTCCTCTACGAAGTCCCATCCTAATCAACCAATAATCACATAATCAATACTAACAATTTCCCCTTTTCCCCCAATTCAATTAGGGTTAAAACATAACATCATATTCACAAAGTATAGATAATTACCAATGCAATCAACAAATTAGCGGTAGATCGGATCCGGCACGAGATGATTAAGGATGCTCTTGAGGAATTAGAGAGAGTTTTGAGAGGAAAATGGGGTTTTACTGAGAACGTAATTGTGATTATGAATCTTAACTCCTCTTATTAATCCTTAATCAACCGTTCGACTAATCCACAAAACCCGTCGCACTCGATCGAGGTCGAGTGCCTAACTTACTCGGCCGAGTACGCAAGAACAGAATGCTATTTCAACGACAGACCAATCTACTCGGTTGAGTGGACTATACTCGGCCGAGTACGTTAACCACTCGGTTGAGTAAGCTTTACTCGGCCGAGTGCTAAGTACACAGAAATACGGAGTATTACAGACATTATGTAATATCGTCTCGACACCGTCAATTAAATAGAGATTGTTTTATGATATGAAATGAGATTTAATTGATTTTGTTATGTTTGAATTTATTTTAAATGATTTACTTCAAGTTAATTTAAAAAGTTTGCAAATTGATTTTTAATAAATATATTTTTAGTTTTTTTTTTAACCCGAAGGGTTTCATTTGTTTTAATGATCGATTTCGAGCTTCGTTTATTAATAGTTTACGTTCGTTTTAAATTAAATTTAAAATGAAATAAAGTTATGATTTTTAAATACTTTTTAACTCAATTTTCTATGTTCGACTTGAAAATTCGATATTGAGTTTCATTTATCGTTTTACGTTTCGTTTTAAAACTAAGTTTTAAAAAGAGATTTTAACTCGATTTTAACTTGATTTTGCGACGGTCTTTGTGCCTTTCTTGTTGAGCCTTAACGCCATTACCTACAACAACAGACACACCCACCATGTAGCCCATATTCCCGAATATCATCCTAATAACTTTCATGCCTAGTGGACCACCCTAACCCATCCAAAAAACCGTCTTAAACCAGCCCATCACCACCTCGCTGCTCTGTTTTACGGCAGCATTCCGGACACCCAAACCTGCCCAATCCGACCCGTATTTGACCAGACTTCCTCACCATACATAACCCTTACCATGAACCCTAAATTTACCCCAACCACAACCTATTTTCGTGCCCAAAAATTCCTCGAATTAGCCCACAAAGAGCTGTTCAGTAGCCTATGTTTTCGTGCTCAACATGAAAACCTGTCTTTTTCAACCCTCAAACCCACGACCCATAACCCACAGACATGCCTGAAACCTTTCCCTAATATCCCTGTCTTATTCCCCAAAAAAACACAATCCCAAGCCTCCAAAAGATCCCCTCAAACAGCTCACAAAATCTCTCAAAAAACAGATACAATATTCTTACAGTATCATTTCCAAACCCAAATCAATCAATCCTCGCTCTTAAAATACTTCATATTCATACCCTTAAATCGACACAAAAAACGTAGCCAAAGGGAGATAAAAAAAAACAGAAAAACAGAGGAAGAAAACCCCTCACAAACAACCTCGAACTTGTCCCTTTATCACCAATTTTAACAACCATTCAAACCTCGATGAAATCAACAATCACAACCCTCATGTACACCACATAACAAATTCTTATACCCAGAATGACGAGCAAAAACACCTTTGAATTCGACAAAAATCGGAGCACAGAAACTGCTCTTTTGTTCATGTTTTTCAAAGGCTGTAGCCTGCTCCTCTGTTTGTTCGAAATGATTATATATTTACCCACAACATCCCATATCCATTACATATTTGAAAACTAGACTCTCCCATGATTCTAGAACATCTTTTGGATTGAAAATCCACTGTGTAACAAAGTCACAAACCGCATTTCAAAACAACCCCAAAAAATCCTACGGGATTACAATTTCAAAACCAAAAATTGTCGAAGACATACCCTTTATCGTTTGAAATTTACATTAAAAATCATAAACGAATCCTAGACGGTGTCCTGATTTACATGTAGGTTGAGGGTGCACAAAATCCTATCTTTATTCTTTTATTTATGTTTTATTATTCGTTTTTCGATGCACTAACGATACTAACGTTTGTTTTAATATTGTTTTGAAAAGTTCAAGTGAATTCGATTTTTTTTAAGTCCAATATCGCTCCTATTCTTGAATACTTATAAGTATAAGACTAACAACAAACTCAAAGCGATCTTAAACAATAGATCGAATGAGTGTGTTTGCAAACGACCGAAGACCGTCTCCCTCGGGATAGTAGGAGGTCTCGGTCGAGACATGCTAAGGCCGAAGGCCTCTCTTTCTTTTCTTTTTAGTTTTATTATTATTTATGTTTGTTTGATTATGCTTTGTTGTTTAATTATCATAGCATGTCAATAAATAAAAATCAAGCGATAAAATTAACATAGGATTTTAATGAAATAGATAAATGTTTAGTTTAAATCTACTTGACTAGAAAAGATGAGTACGACTTTAACTTAACTAATTATGTTATATTAATGGTGCCTCAATCAATGGGGTAATATCGGGATAGGAGTACGTGTTCGCCCTTCACCTATTAAGCGTATCCCTTGAGCGACTCACCATTAAGTGATGTAATTAGTATTCACCTAATGAATTAGATGCATGTTTAGGTCACTACTTTAAACGATGAATTGAAAATTAATCGTTCTCTTTGTAAATTAAAATGAATCTTCCCTCCTCTTTCACCATCTCGTTAGTATGGGTATGTGTGCTTAACATCTACCACAATCGATAACATAGAATTAGTGTTATTTGTTTTTCATTAGATTGTGTAGAATGCATGATTAGTTCATTGTATTTTATTAAGTCATGTAATTTAATTATGGGTCATAGTTGGTCCATTTGTATATAGATCGGGTTGTTATTTATTTATTATTTTTGAGTCGGATTTGTGGCGAGATGCCAGGTTTGTATGTAATAGCTTAGTATCCCTAATGGCTCCCCTCTCCTCCAAGCCTTGTTTATTTATTTCATTTTTCAATAAACAAACTCACATGCTAAACAACTTTGACGAAGTAGCATACATGCATTAAATCACCTAGAATGGGATTCAGTTGCTTAGGATTATTTTATGTAAACGATGTTTGCATTTACATAATCGCCGTAGCCATGCATTCCTTTGAAATCCATTACTTATTTAGTAGAGGCCGTTATGAAACGGGCGGGGTTGGGTGTCCTATTAATGGGCTTCCCAACACGTACCTTCACCCCTTATTCAAAATCAATGGTTTCCGGATGTCCGAATCCATTTGGTTACGAGAGCCATTCAATTGAATGATTTACGGAGACAAGTCTCTAAACTTTAATCACTCGTAGTCGACTTGCTCATTGCTTTCGATGAAAGGTGTAAAGTTGACTTAAACGGTTCCAAGTTCCCACAAAACTTGGTGGTAACTTTTATCAACCTTAATTCGATTCAGGTTAAACCACAGATCGATATGCCTTGTCGGATCCCCGGAAATGATCGCGGGGGGTGGTCCACACCTAGGCATCGAAAACAAAGGAATACCCAGCCGATAGCTAAGCACACAACGGTAAGTCCCACCGTTCATAGTCTGGCCTAATCCGGAAATAGGAACCGCACGCAGCCAATCAAAAGTGTGATCACCCTGCTGAGATTTTCATAAAGCTAACTGACGAGGAGTCAAGGAGAATACAAATCCTGCTGAAGTAACAACCTTCGTGAAATAATCATAAGTCTGGGGCAGCGATGTCGCTAGGATTACGAAGAAAGTCAGAGCCCGTAGTCTCAATAAACACTCTCAAAGCCACATCAAAAGTAGGCCCAGGGTTTAAGGCACCATAAGGCTGAAGGAGCTTATCCTATAACACGGCGGATTGCAAACGAGAAGCTAGAAAAGCATAATGCAAGACATCACCCGCCGCATAAACACCATGCCCACCGAAGGAAAATGGGAGCGTGGCAAGCCGCCATTGCGTGTCCCCAAATCCAGGACCAGAATCAGTGACAATGCGTTCTAAGCTATAACGAAGCGCCGAGTCAAATGAAATCTTAGCCGGCTAAAAAACGGAAGGGGAAAAAGTACGTAAAGCAAAAGAGAGCTTAGAAATACACGTACCTGCTCAAATTAACAATAGCTCACACTGTGGTCATCTATCCTGGCAACATAATCCATAAGCTCAATGGTCCTCGTCACTCTCTTCACCACAAGGTCATTACTGTACGAAGGATAAACACTCACAGGGCCGCCAAGGATTTTGACACCACATAGCGGCCTAGCAATATCAGGGGGAAAAACACCCGGAAGCCTACTCCTAGAATCTTCCGTAGGCCAAAAATCCCCGGTTTTACCAACATTGAGATGAAGCACCGATCGAGGACAATCCTTCATAATTAGCTGAAGAACCTTCCTCACTACCAAGGTATCGCCAACAATTGTGCCGTCATCCAAGTACCAAGCCTGCAAACGCAAGTCAAAAGACTCCAAAATCTTACAAGCCAAAGGATGCAGAACCAACGCATAAAACAAAGGACCCAAAGGGTCACCCTGCTAAACCCCCTGACAAGACCATAAGTTGTGCTCCCCGTAATAAAGTCTGGCAGGACTAGAATAGCAAAACTCACGCAACCGGGAAAGAACATGGCAATGACGACGAACCTCATAACAGATAATCTCCCGGTTATTATTATTATTATTATTATTATTATAGAAGGATGCACGCAACTTTCACTAATGGAAAAATAAAAGTTTACATGAAATTGGTGGGAAGCCGAGAGACAATCTGGGTGTAACACCCCCATATACCAAGGAGCCATACAAGACTCCCTTAGCACACAGAAGTGCTACCATCTCGGTTGCCCGAGGTAGCAAATATCATAACAAGCCATATAGGAACAAGTTTACTTAATCAAAATTAAATGTCAATACATGATTCATACAGATGACATACCATCGACCAAAACTCCAATCAATCAGTAGAATGTATAAACAATACTAAACAAGTATCTAAGACTCCAATGTAACGCGGAAACTAGACTCGCTACGTGATCCCATCCTCGATCCCGTCAATGCTCTAAGGATTATCTGTGATCACCTGCTCACCATCCTGCAATGGATCATATCAGTTTTGAAAATAATAGAAAGGGCCAGTAAATGCGTCTACCTATCAATGCACAAGATAAGCACAAGGGATAGAGAAACTAGAGGGCCACCGCAGCGGACAGCTCAGTAGACTCAGGTTACCAGCCTGCTCTACAAAACCACCTTTTGACCTTGGACCGCAGCCACAGGCGTCGAAAGCCCCTATCACCGCATCGAGAGAACCCGGATCATTAATGTGCACATTCCCCACGTGGCGGGATAACCACGAGGGCGAAATCGGGGTGTGCTCCGTCTCCCAACGGAATCACTAATCAAAGTAACCATAGTAACCAAGTTGTTGGAGTAAGTGTCCTTCAGAATAGTGCATTTATATAATAAATCTCATTTTGGAATATTCGTGGGACGACTTGTATATTGATAATCCACGTCACTTGATTAACGTAAATTGATAACGGTCAGCTTACTAGAGTTAGACGTTATTGTCGTATTACGACGGTGATCAACTGACCCTTTTTTGTCACACCTATAGGATGAGACCCAAACAGAAAACTATTTATTTGCATATGATACAATTTAATTAGTCCTTTACATAAATTTGATATATGATTGATTACGAGAGTTATTTATTGGAAATTGAGTTAGAAACTCATTCCGTTTAAGTTTATTAGTCAATTATGCGATAACTAAATGAATAAATTTTACGTCTTATTTTAATACGATAAAATAAGATTTTATTTAGTGATTAATCGTTAATTCATTAAATTAGTTGAGGTTATGCATATATTTTGAGGTAGAGGTAATTAGTTAAGTAGTTGTAAAATAAATTAAGGGTTTTTCTATATGGTAACCCTTTTTTTTTTTTTTTTTTTTTTTTTTTCAAATTCTACGTGGTAACCCTACTTTTCAATGATCACACATGGTAACCCTCAACTTTATTAATACCTATTGGCGTAACCCTTAACTAGTTTTTCCGTCAACTTGACCGTTAAGTATGTGACGTGGCCAATTGAATTATGAGATTTTCTACAAGGTAACCTTCTATATTATAAAATTCTACAAGGTAACCCTTTTTTTGTTACGAAAGAAACACTTTTAGAAATAATTTCTTAGTTTCTCAATTTATCATTCTTAGCACCTTTTCCACTCAGTCAATTCTCGGTATCATCATCTCTTTAAGGTATCATTATCGCAATTCTCCAAAAACCGGGTTCGATGATTAACATATAAATCCACCATTAAGCTTTAAACTTTATGTTTACAAATTAGTCCCCATTCCTCAATTGTACACAACTTTATTACGCCAATTTGTAGAATAACTGAAGTGAGTCAATGTTACTTGTTTGCTATATTTCAGTTTTTGGGTATTAATGGGGTTTTGAAAATAAAAGTTTTATAATTAAATGTAACCAATGAATCAAATTTGGGATTGATTTTTTCAATGCTCGGTATAGAACACTTTTACTTTGACATTTACAAAAATTTATTAGGAGTTTTTTTTATATCGAGCAAAGATTGTACTAGATTTTCTTTTAAAACTCGGTTAATTGAAAGATAATAAAGGTAGATTTGATAATTTTGGGTGTAATTGAGTAAAAATGTGGAAAAAAGATTGATTAAGGAATTATATTTTTGAGCATGTGTGATTTCTAGAAAAATGTAGGGTTATCTTGTAGAATTTAAAAAATTAGAGGGTTACCTTGTAGAAAATCTCATAAATCAATTGGCCACGTCACATACTTAACGGACAAATTGACGGAAAAAATAGTTAAGGGTCATGTCAATACATATTAATATAGTTGGGGGTTACCATGTGTGATCTTTAAAAAGTAGGGTTACCACGTAAAATTTGAAAAAATACAGGGTTAACATATAGAAAAACCCATAAATTAATTGGGCATTATGGGACCCATTATATATTGATATAATGGTAAAATGTCACTTAAAAGTTAAGTATATATTATTTTAAATATCTGATCAAATTAACACTTAATTATACAAGATAATTAAGCATATGATTAATAAGTATTAGTGGGACAAATATAAAAAAAATGGTCCATATTGGACACATGTGGACTGGTTTTAGCTTGTAGAAAACAAATGTGTTTATTCTATACTAATTCCACACTCCACCATATGATAATGACATGTATGACACATGATCACTATCATTATACAATCCTACACTCTACCATTATGCATGTGAATAAAATAAGATTAAAATCACCCACTTTGGGACTTGGTGGTGCCGTGCAAGTGCTCATAAAATGAGCATTTCTTGTTCATTTTTTTCCACTTCACTTGATTTTTTATTATTCACATCTTTTCTCTAAAAACCTCATCACTCTAAACTCTCTAAAACTAATATTTCTATTACTAAGAGTAGTAATAAAACTTATATTAGTTTCTACTTGTCACTTATATAATCTAGTCCATTATTTAAGTTATTGTTTTGGATTTAGCCTTTGTTGCAATTTGGAAGGAAACTTTCTAATTGAAAGTTAATTCAAGGAGGATCATTCTATTGTTTCTAGCTCAAGATTTATTATTGTGCCCTATAATTCCGAAAATATCAATGTAAGGACATTATTTCTTATCTTTTATTATGCATTTTAATTTGCATGCATATTACATAGATCATTAATATTAATCAAATTAATTTGTAATTTATTAATATAATTAGAGGATTCTAATTAGGGTCTATGGACTTTCATGTGGTATCATAGGTCGCTTGTAGCATGCATGTTTATTTTGCGCACTTTTATAAAGTTATAAGATAACTAATAAAATCAAAAATTAAAGTTTAAATTTGATATGGATGGAAATTTTTGGTGAATACATACCTACTGACTTCAAAATGTTTTTGGTCAAATTTGGTGATTTTATGGATTAATTTGCTATTTATTATGGTTTATGGCTTTAAAACCGAGTTAACATGCATTTTTATGTTAAAAGTTAACTAAAACTAGTTTCATGTTGATTCTTGCCTTGAAATTTTAATATAATCTCACATGAATGTTTTACATACTGTATGTAAAATTTCGTGACTTTTAATTAAGTTTTGCATGTTTATTGATTTTATGAGATAAAAGTCGATAATGTGAGATTATTAAGTTCATAAAATTGAAACTTCCTTTTCCCGTCAAGAATATATTTGGTAAATTTTATAATATGATTCATATTATCCTGGTGAAATTTGGTAATTATTTTCACTATTTTACTATATTTATTGATTTTTATTTGATAAAATCGATAAATTCAAAGCTATTAGTTCATAAAATTAATTCGAAAATTTTGGGTAAATTGTTTTTGGTTTTGAGTTCCTGAAAATGTTCTAGAATGTACACAATTTTTAGTTTCAAATTTTTATGATGTTTATATTTTATTTTGGGTTTGTTTCACAAATGTTATGATTTAACCTTTATATTTAGCAAATACGATCAAATCAAACTAATTACATACAAAAAAATTAGTGGGGACTAATTTTGAGTTCTAAATCAGTTTAGATAATTATTTTGAGCTTGAATACGAATTAAGTGTTGATTATTGATTTTTAATGGTTAAAAATCAATAATGTTAAGATTATAAAGATTTCTGTGAAAAGGGTTCCTATATGGATTAAATTAGTTGGTTTAGATCTGAAGTTCTGGGGTAATACGTGTCTTGAGAAGTTGGCTACTCTAATTGGCACTTTTCTGAGTATTGATGATATTACCATTAGTCGGGCGTATCTGGGTTATGCACGAATTATGGTGGAGGTGGATATTGATCAATATTTCCCTGATAAGATCTATTTTCAAGATGGGCAGGGTAATGAGATCTGTGTCCAAATTGACTATGACTGGATTCCAATCATTTGTAGAGGAGTTGGGCATCGTGAGGATGTGTGCAGGCGAGGAATTGGGGGGAAGAAACAGCCGAGCCAACATGTTGTGCATAAACAGGTCGGGCAAAGGAAAGTGACTCCACAGCCCACAGGTATCACAAGTTGATCCTCTTGAGTTTCCAGCTTTGGTTCCTACTGCTGGGGGAATTCAGGGAGGTGCAAGCACTGTGAGTACTATAACCCCATTGACCACCCATCTCCACAGTGGCCATAATATGTCTTTTACACTTGCTCGAGTAATATCTAAGCTTACTAGACATGAGTCAAGGTTACCTGAAGATAAGGAGGTCAATTTTATGATGAATTTTAATGCTGCACTATCTGGATGTGGTGGATTGGTGGATAAAGGGGGTGGGAATACCTCATCCTCCTCTTATGACTAAGTTTGGAGCTTGGAACATTAGGGGCCTAAATAGTGTTAAAAAGCAAAAAGAAGTTATGCGGTTCCTACATCATCATGCTGTTGAACTATTTGGGCTCCTAGAGACCAGAGTGAAACCTGGTTCTCTGAATAAAATTATGTCTCAATTCTGTCCTAGTTGGTCTATGTGTCATAATGCAGGGTATCATACTAATGCTAGAATCTGGGTGATTTGGAAGAGTAATAAGGTTAAGGTGGATATTCTGGAGTGTGATGCTCAGTTTATTCACTTAAAAGTTTTTGATGTAGTGACTGATCATACTTTCTATTCTACCTTTGTCTATGGTTTCAATAAGAGTGAGGATAGGAAGGAACTTTGGGAGAGCCTCCATAGACTGTCTAGGTGTGATCCATGGTGTGTGATTGGGGATTTCAATAATGTGTTCTACTCTAATGAAAGGATTGGACAGATTGTTAAGGATAGTGAAATGGCTCCATTCCAGAGTTCTGTCATATTATGTGAACTCCAAGAGATGAAAACTACTGGTGCTTTCTTTACTTGGAACAATAAGCAGCAAAGTGATAAAAGGGTGTTTAGTCGAATTGATAGAGTCCTTATTAATGACAGTTGGTGCAATAGCTGGCCAGATTATTATGCTCATTTCTTTCCTGAAGGATCCTTTGACCATTGCCCTTGTGATATTGAGTATGGTACTCTGAAATATTCTCCTAGACGACCCTTTAAATTCTTCAATATGTGGACTAGGTCTGAAGATTTTCTGTGTATTTTGAAGAATGGGTGGCAGCAATATGTTTATGGTTCTCCTATGTTCAGAGTGGTGAATAAGATGAAAAGTATGAAATTTCAGTTCAAAACTCTTAATAAGAACCTTTATGCTGATATAGAGAGGAATGCAGATATAGCCTTTAAAGTCCTTCAGGATTCTCAGATTAAGCTGCAAGGTGACCCAAGGAATATGAGGTTAATGGATATTGAACATCAGGCTAGGGAGAGCTTTAACTTATTGGATGCAGCTCGTGATGATTTCTTGAGTCAAAAGGCTAAATGTTCTTGGGCTAAGGAAGGGGATATCAATTCTTCCTTGTTCCATCAGGCAATTAGGCAGAGACAAGTCAGGAATAAAGTATTGGTTATTGAATCAGCTTCAGGTGTGGTATGTAAAGACCCTGATCTAATTATCCAGGCTTTTGTTGATTTTTATAAGGATCTTCTAGGGTCTTCTAAGGGTACTAGCTGTTTCTACCCGCATGTTGTGAAGCATGGAGATAGAATTGATGAGGCTAATTGGGATAGTATGTGTATTAAGCCTTATGAGGTTGAGATTAAAAAGATTTTATTTTCCATTCCCAATGATAAGAGTCCGGGTCCTGATGGGTATTCAAGCTGTTTCTTTAAAGATGGTTGGGAGGTGATGAAGGAGGAGATCACTCTTGCTGTACATGACTTCTTTCAGCCTGGTAAGCTCTTAAGGCAAATTAACTCCACTAATCTTGTCTTAATTCTAAAGGTGGAGAATCCTATTAATGTTACACAGTTTAGACCTATTGCCTGCTGTAATGTCTTGTATAAGATCATCTCAAAAATTCTTTGTGATAGAGTTTCTATTGGCCTTAACAATATCATTAACCCTGCTCAGGCAGCTTTCATCAAAGGAAGGAGTATCATGGGTAACATTTTTATTAGCCAGGATATTGTGAGGTTGTATACAAGGAAGTGTGTGTCCCCTAAATGTTTAATAAAAATTGACTTGAGAAAAGCATATGATTCAATAGAGTGGGATTTTATAGGAGACATGTTGGTGAATTTGAACTATCCCCTTAAGTTGATTGGTCTGATTATGGTTTGTGCGACCTCTCCTACTTACTCTCTGGTTATTAATGGTACACCCAATGGTTTTTTCCCTGGGAAGAGAGGATTGAGACAAGGTGATCCTATGTCCCCTATTTTGTTTACCATTTGCATGGAATACCTCAGTCGTTTGCTGGAAGTAGCTTGTGCCCTTCCTAGCTTTAAATTCCATCCTCTGTGCAATAGGATCAATCTGACCCATCTTATGTTTGCTGATGATGTTCTTCTCTTCTGCAAAGGAGATCTTAGATCTATTGCTATTATTAAGGAAGCTTTTAATTGCTTTTCTTGTGCTTCAGTGTTGCATATAAGTTCTGATAAGTCTGATGTGATTTTGAATGGTATAAAACCTGAGAATGTTGAGTGTATTCTGAATTTTACTGGGTTTAAGAGAGGTAAGCTACCCTTTAAGTACCTAGGTGTGGCTATATCACATAAGAGACTCAGTAAAATTGATTTTAATGTCCTTCTGGAAAGAATGATTGCTAAGATTAGGGGGTGGAATAGTAGGAAAATTTCCTATTCTGGTAGGCTTATTCTTGTTAAGGCTGTCCTATCTACTATCCACCATTATTGGTCCCAAATTTTTGTTCTACCTGTTGGAGTTATGGATAGAATTAAGGCACTGTGTAGGAGCTTCCTTTGGAGTGGGTCTAAGTCCTCTTCTAAAGCACTTGTGGCTTGGGATGTCCTTTGCAAAGGTAAGAAGTATGGGGGCCTGGGTTTACTAGATAGCAGTATTTGGAATGTTGCAGCTATAGGTAAACTGGTTTGGTGGCTAGTTATCAAGAAAGATCATTTATGGATCAAATAGGTGGATAACATATATCTTAAAGGAAGACCTTGGCTTGATTATGAGCCTTCAATCAATACTTCTTGGGCATGGAGGAAAATCTGTGAGGTTAAAAACAAGTTCAAGGTTGCTTTTTCTAATGCACACTGGCTGGGTACTGAAGAGAACTATACTATTTCAAGAGGATACAACTGGCTTGCTGCATCAGCTGGTAATGAGCCTATTCCCTGGTACACTGAAGCATGGAACAGGTTCAACATTCAGAAGCATTCTTTCTTTATTTGGTTGATGAAGATGGAGAGGTTATTGACTTTGGAGCTTCAGGAGGCACTGTTTGAAGCTGTTGGTTGACTGGCTGCAAATTAGGATGGTTTATCCTATTAATGCTGGTTATATGCTGAAGATTAGGAGGATCTCAGGCTTCAGGAGGCTGCTATACTGCTCCTTGGTGAATGCTGTGTTATACAATGTCTGGCAGGCTAGGAATACTTGTAATGCTGATGGGTATGTAACATGTCCTAGGGCTGTGATTTCCAGGGTGCAACAGGACTGCAGACTACGTCTGTTAGGAATGCTGAAGAGTGGTGTCAAACATAGTGACTTAGAGTATTGTAATAGAATTGGACTCCTTTAGTTGTTTGTTTCATGTTGTTGATTTAATATTGTTGTGAGTGGTATTTCCTAATTATCCACTTTCCAGTAAGTTATAATAGGTGCTCTCCTCTTTTTTGAGGTATTATTTTAATGATTACTTACATTTTCACCAAAAAATGGTTAAAAATCGATAAAATCCATAAAACCGAGTTAGAATGAGCATGGTAAGTGTTAAGGGCGATTTTGGCATATTTTTACAACTTTTTATTTATGTTGTTTATGTTGAATGAATGAATGCATTTATTTAATTTTTTTTATGGCAAGTTGTACCTAGTATGGCCTAGATTATTTTAATCAGTATTACCCGTAATGTAAGGGAATACCGATTCGGTTGTAATTAATTGCGATCTCGTATTGCCTGTTTGTAATATTTAATAGATTGATTTTTATATCAAATGTATAATAAGAATTGCTATATATTCAGTTGTATCTTTTTGTAATTATTTATTATGAAGACAGAGATTCCCGAAGTCGGTGTTCCAAACGACGGTGCCATTTTAGAGCGTGTTCCATGAAGAGGCAAGGGACCAAGGAGTTGGTTTCCGATTTTGTAATCGTCCAGTTAATATGATTAACTAGGTGACCATACTAGGATTTATTATTTGTTAATTGCTTGCTTTATGTTTTCCGCTCATGCCAAAATCGCCAACATGCATTTTTTTTCTCGATTTTCAATGAAACGTTATTCGAAATTCATCGACTTAGTTCACTTATAGGGAATAAATAACTAAATTGACAAGACCTCTCACACAACTTAAAAGAAATTGAGATTTAGCCTTATCAATTAAAGCACCTATGAATCCCGTGTTCATTAGGACAACCACAACGTGGACCATTTTACCTCGGGTAAGTAGGGTGATGCGATCACACGCCTACATTGGGTTGGACTCAACAAGATAAGCGTTATCTCGGGACTAGGAGACGGGTCTAGATGCAATCCGTCAACCGAGAGTTCTAGGGGTAGAATTAGTCAAAATGTTGACTTACCGTCTATTACATAAAGGTGGCATAACATGTTCACTTTAATCTAAAATGCGGGCCTCAGAATCACTTATATAATTTCGTGAGGGGTCATTATATGAGTGACTTGTTTAAATTGTTTTTTTACAAGTAAAATTGATTAAAACAATGAATGTTAATATTTCCTAATTTTGTTGTAGTAATTCAATTCACAAAGGCAAACAATAACAACAACAATAACTTTCAACTTGGCAAAGACTCATGGCTAAGGTCCATAATGGACAAATGCATCTTAAAAGACGATGGATCTAATTTCGTCGAGTGGGAACAAACGATTAAGGACGCGACGTTATCGGATAACGTCTTGCGCTACTTGACCGAGCCCCCTCCTAATGAACCCGGCCCAAGGGCTACTAATGCGGCCAAGGCCGCCTATGAGAAGTACTTAAAAGTATCAAACGACGTCAAGATGGTCTTGATATGGCGATGTCCTCAAGTCTTAAGCAACAATACATCACCCTAGGAGCATATGACATATTCTCTAGGGTGACCTTGGCGTTTTCTCAATCACCCGACATACGCCAATATGATGCTATGACGCGGCTTCTTGAAGCCAAGCTAGAGAAGGGCCGAAAGGTTGGCCCAGATGTGCTCAAGATGGCTGAGCATGTGGACACCCTAGATCGTATAGGGGTTAATATTCCAAAGAATCTAGCGGTTGGTCGCATCCTTCACTCACTTCCTCCCAAGTTCGCCCAAACTAGGGCGAACTATAATATGCATGGCATGGACATGAGTTTTCATGAGCTCCATGTCCTTCTTACCCAAGTCGAAAGGGATATGGAGGCTAGTGGGAGTGAGAAAAAGGATGTTCTTTCAATGAAGTTGAAGAACTTAAACCTTGGGGTTCAAAAGGGAAAGGGAAAACCTAAGGCCCAATTTAAGAATCATGGGAAAGGAAAGGGAAAAGCTATTGTGAATAGCAATGCCAAGCCTAAGGGCAAGAAGCAGGCCAACGCCGAATGCTTTTATTGTAAAGGCAAGGGACATTAGAAACACAATTGTCCCAGGTATTTGAAGGATAAGAAGAACGGATGTGTGACACCGTTAGGTATAATCCTCTCTTCTCTCTATATGATATAAATTAACTATGCCTGCACTTCTCCTTGGGTATTTGATATCGGATGTGGCTCTCACCTTTGTAATCATTTGCAGGGGCTGAAGGACGTGCAAGCACTAGCCAAGGGTGATGTGGACCTACGAATAAGGGATGGAGCAAGAGTAGCCGTCGTTTCCGTAGGAACTTATGTACTCACCTTAGCTAGTGGTCTTGAATTGTATTTAAATAATTGTTATTTTGTACCCTCCTTGACCAAGAACATTATCTCCATTTCCGTGCTTGACGCGGAGGGTTTTTCTTTTGTAATCAAGAACAATAGTTGTTCATTTTCATTTAATGATGTGTTTTATGGTAAAGCCGTCTCTATTGGAGGTATTAATGTTCTAAATAATGTTAATGAACATGTAGAGAGCAAGAAGTTTAAATTAGGTGAAACTAATCAATCATACCTTTGGCATTGTCGTTTAGGTAATATAAACGAATGACGTATAAAGAGACTTGTTTCAACGAAATTTCTCAAACCATTTGAGTACGAATCTTATGGTGTATGTGAATATTGCCTTTTGAGCAAGATGACTCGTGCTCCTTTTACGGGAAAAGGGACATCATCAAGTGAAGTATTAGGCCTTGTAAATACGGATCTGTGTGGCCCAATGACTCTCCAAGCTAGAGGTGGTTATAACTACTTCATTACCTTTACCTGCGACTTGAATAGATATGGATATGTCTACTTGATGAGGCATAAGAGTGAGGCCTTTGAAAAGTTCAAAGAGTTTCAACATGAAGTAGAAAACCAATTGAATAAGAAAATTAAAACCCTACGAGCCGATCGTGGTGGTGAATACTTAAACAATGAATTTGATGCTCACCTAAAATATTGTGGTATAGTATCACAATGGACTCCTCATGGCACACCTCAACTAAATGGTGTGTCCGAAAGGAGAAACCGAACTTTATTAGATATGGTTAGGTCAATATGGAGTATCACAGAGCTTCCTGATTCGTTTTTGGGATTTGCTATCTTAACCACAATATTTTCACTAAGTCGTAGCCCAAATAAAGCGGCACATAAGACTCCATATGAAATATTGAAAAGAAAAGGCTCCTTATTTATCATTTATGAGAATTTGGGGTTGCGAAGCTTATATTCATAACAAGTCTAACGACAAACTCGTACCCAGATCCGACAAATGATTTTTTGTAGGGTATCCTACGGAAACACGTGGTTATTACTTCTACAAACGTCACGAGGACAAAGTGTTTGTGGCTCGTGATGTTGTCTTTCTAGAAAACGATTTCGTTTCTAAAAGGCAGTGTGGAAGAAAATTTGAACTTGATGAAGTTCAAGAGCCACAAACCAAAAATAAAGTGGAGGAAAATGTTCCCTCCTCATCTGAAATAGTTGTTGTCCTTAGAAGGTCAAGTAGAATTAGTCATCAACCTGACCGTTACCTATGATGCATCGAGGAAGATAGTGATTTGTTACTTTTTGAAAGCGATGAACCCACCACCTACAAGTCGGCCGTTTCTAGTCCCGACTCCACGCATTGGCTCTAGGCCATGCGATCCGAAATGGATTATATGTGCGAAAATCAAGTATGAGACTTGGTAGACTTACTTGAAAAGGTACGACCTCTTCAGTGCAAGTGGATCTACAAGATAAAAAACGGCATAGATGGACATAATAATGTGTACATAGCTAGCTTGATGGCGAAAGGGTTCACTCAAGTTCATGGTTTACACTATTTGCCCCAGTCGCTATGCTCCGATCCATTTGGATTCTCTTAGCGGTTGCCGCATTTCATAACTATGAAATTTGGCAAATGGATGTCAAAACCGCCTTCTTGAATGGGGTTCTAGAAGAGAAAGTGTACATGACACAACTTGAAGGTTTTGTGGATAAATCCTACCCTAAGAAGGTGTGAAAACTTAAGAGATCCATTTATGTCTTAAGCAAGCATCGAGGAGTTGGAATCATCGCTTCGATCATGTTATTAAACAAAACAGTTTCACTCGAAGTGTCGAGGAGCCATGTTTATACTTGAAGTTTAGTGGGAGCAAAGTTACTTTCCTTATTTTTTATGTGGATGACATACTTCTCATTGGGAATGATATACCAATGCTTACTTCTACAAAGGAGTGGTTAGGGAAACATTTCCAAATGAAGGATTTGGGAGAGGCACAACGCATTTTGGGTATCCGGATCTATAGAGATAGATCCAAGAAGATACTAGCATTAAGTCAAGAAGCTTATATAGATTAGATTCTTGGTCGGTTCAAAATGAAAGACTCTAAGAGAGGCTTTCTTTCAATGGGTCAGGGTATCACTCTGAGTAAATCGCAGAGTCCTACCGTCACCGAGGAGATTGAACGCATGAAGTTGATCCCTTATGCTTCCGCAGTTGGATCAATCATGTATGCTATGATGTGTCCTCCCCCAGACGTCTCATATGCTATGAGCATGATGAGTCGTTATCAAGCCAATCCAGGTGAGAGTCACTGGATAGCCGTCAAGAACATCCTTAAGTACTTACGAAGGACTAAAGATTCGTTCTTGGTGTTTGGAGGAGAAACTGAGTTTCGTGTAAAGGGTTACACGGACGCTAGTTTCCAAACTGATAGGGGTGATTTAAAATCCCAATCGGTCTATGTCTTTGTGTTGAATGGAGGAGCTGTTTGCCGGAAGAGCTTCAAGCAAAGCGTGACTGCGGATTCTACAACAGAAGATGCGTACCTTGAAGCATCAGAGGCTGCAAAGGAAGCTGTGTGGATTCGACAATTCATGGAAGGTCTAGGAGTAGTCCCCACTGCCGCAGATCTAATCACGATGTATTGTGATACCAGTGGGGCTATTTTTCAAGAAAAGGAGCCCAAGTCTAGTAATAAGTCTAGACATGTACTTAGGAAATACCATGTAATTAAAGATTACGTGGAGAGGAAGAAAATTGATGTATATAAGGTTGGGAGAGACGATTACATCGATGATCCTCTAACCAAGCCTCTTTCAAAGGCTAAGAATGATGGTCATGTCGTCGCAATGAGATTAAGACGAGTACCTCAATTCCTCTAGATTATATGATATTTAATAGTTGAATATTGTATCAATGTTTACATATATGATAATTGCATTCATTGTTGGAGTTTTATATGAGCTCTTTAATTTAGTTTGACTAAATATCAATACTTTGTTTTATCTGAATTAGTTTTATGACAAGTTGAACATAATTCAAGTGAACAAGATGAACTTAGTACTATTGTCCCTAGTCACTCATATGAGGTGATGTCTCGTAGTGACTAGATTGTAAGATGACCGATGGCTAGTTCAGCGCCATGGGGTCATGGAGTTGACTGGTCGTTTACATAGGCAGACTGTATGACACTCTATCGGGCAGTTACCTTTATAGGATCTCTTATCAAATTGTTGAAGCCTGGTCGTGGCAGGGATTTCTATATTATTCTTATGAGTCGATTCTTTAGACTGGCGACCATTTACCTGAGTCAGTGTAGTTTTCGATTGACCTTGGTTTTTGTTCTAGGTCGTGATGTGAAAGGAGGCTGATGGGCTCTTCTAGGTCATGGTGATCTGCATTATACAGTGTAAGTTGGGTCAGCATGAATTGTCCACCCACGTTGGGTATTAAAATCTTCGGGCCACTCGAGGAGTAGTGACTGGAAATGCGTGGCCACGCTCGGAAGAGATATCTGGTAGATTTTCCGGTCAGACAATTACTCTCCCAGATCGAGAAAAACCACTCAATTTATTTTTTTCAATCGCAAGTGCGACCTGAAAGACACCTTGCGATGTGTGGAGGATGTGACACAAAAGAGACAAGAAAATTGGTAGCACACAACTTGTCGAGACAAGTGGGAGATATTGTAGAAGAAGGAGTCCCCCGCAATAGTGTTACTAGTTGCACAACTTGTATCAGACAAGTGGGAGATTGTTGAAGTAAGTGTCCTTCAGAATAGTGCATTTATATAATAAATATCATTTTGGAATATTCGTGGGATGACTAGTATATCGATTGTTGTATTAACGTAAATATCATTTTGGAATATTCGTTTTGGAATATTCGTGGGATGACTAGTATATTGATTGTTGAAGTGTCCGTCAGTTGATTAACGTAAATCGATAACGATCAGCTACTAGAGTTAGACGTTATTGTTGTATTACATCGGTGATCAACTGACCCCTTTCGGTCACACCTATAGGATGAGACCCAAACATAAAACTAATTATTTGCATATGATACAGTTTAATTAGTCCTTTACATATATTTGATATATGTTTGATTACAAGAGTTATTTATTGGAAATTGAGTTAGAAACTCATTCCGTTTAAGTTTATTAGTCAATTTTGCGATAACAGACTGAATAAATTTTACGTCTTATTTTAATACGATTAAATAATATTTTATTTAGTGATTAATCGTTAATTCATTAAATTAGTCGAGGTTATGCATATATTTTGAGGTAGAGGAAATTAGTTAATTATATTTACAAGTAGTTGTAAAATAAATTAACTGGGCATTGTGCGACCCATTATATATTGATATAATGGTAAAATATCACTTAAAAGTTAACTATATATTATTTATTAATTTGTGTCATATAATTGTTATATGATCAAATTAACACTTAATTATACAAGATAATTAAGCATATGATTAATAAGTATTTGTGGGACAAATATCAAAAACCAAAATGGTACATATTGGACACATGTGGACCAGTTTTAGCTAGTAGAAAACAAATGTGTTAATTCTCTACTAATTCCACACTCCACCATATGATTATGACATGTATGACACATGATCATTATCATTATACAATCCTACACTATACCATTATGCATGTGTATAAAATAAGAACAAAATCACCCACTTTGGGGCTTGGTGGTGTCGTGCAAGTGCTCATAAAATTAGCATTTCTTGTTCATCTTTTTCCGCTTCACTTGATTTTTTTATTATTCACATCTTCTCTCTAAAAACCTCATCACTTATATTTGTTTCTACTTGTCATTTATATAATCTTATATTAGTTTCTATTTGTCATTTATATAATCTAGTCCATTATCTAAGTGATTATTTTGGGTTTAGTCTTAGGTGCAATTTGGAAGTAGAACTTCTAATTGAAAGTTAATTCAAGGAGGATCATTCTATTGTTTCTAGCTCAAGATTAATAAGAAAGGAGTTTCTTATTGTGCCCTACTATTCCGAAAATATCAATGCAGGGACATTATTCTTATCTTTTATTATGTATTTTAATTTGCATGCATGTTACATAGATCATTAATGCAGGGACTATATACTCGGTCGAGTAAGCCCTACTCGGCCAAGTCCTCCAGCACATAGAAATGCGAAGTATTACAGTTTTCCCTCCTTAAGACGAACTTCGTCCTTGAAGTTCACAACTCATACTCCTACTAAAAGACACCCTACTAACCACAACAAGCACCAAAACTCAACACTATAGCAATATAATACATACCCGATGACAACAACACATAACATGTGCCATAACAAAGACACAACTTCAATAACATGCAAACTACCCATCAATGAATATAAACATGACATAACTAACGAATGCAATCACCTGCTCCCCCCTTTAAAACAAGGTTACGCCCTCGTAACCGAACATATGTCAGAAAACAGATTCGGGCACTTCTCCCTCATTGCAGCTTCAGGTTCCCAAGTTGCTTCCTTTACATTATGGTTAGGCCATAATACCTTTAATAACGTCGTCTAACCATTCCTAGTCTTGCACACCTTCCGATGCAAGATCTCCTTAGGCACCTCAACATAGGTGAGTGCCTCATCCAGCTCTATATTCCGAGCCTCAAGGACATAAGACGGGTCACTCACATACTTCCTCAACTGCAACACGTGGAACACATTGTGGACCCGTTCAAGTGCAGGTGGTAAGGCCAACCAATAAGCCACCTCTCTAACCCGATCCAAAATCTCATAGGGACCTAAGAACTTCTGGCTTAATTTTCCCCTCTTCTCAATTGTGATCACCCCACGCATAGGTGACACCTTCAGAAGGACTTTTTCACCCACGTAATACTCAACATCTCTACGATGAAGATCCGCATAGCTCTTCTGGCGATCCTGCGCTGCTCTTATCTTATAACGAATCAACTTTACTAGCTCGATCATATCCTGAACCATCTGGGGTCCAAGAACTACCGCCCCAGAACTGTCATCCCAACAAATCAGACTCCTACATCTCCTCCCATACAAGGTCTCAAACGGTGTCATCCCAATACTGGAATAATAGGTGTTAATGTAAGAGAACTCTATCAAATCCAGCTTATCTTCCCAACTACCACCAAAAGATAGCACACAAGCCCTCAGCATATCCTCTAGAGTCTTGATCGTCCTCTCAGTCTGGCCGTCCGTCAGAGGATGAAATGTTGTACTCATCGTCAAAGTCGTCCCCATCAACTCTTGCAGCTGCTTCCAGAATCTAAAAATGAACCTCGCATCACGGTCAGAAATGATATCACAAGGCACCCTATGCAGCTTCACCACGTGCTTCCTATATGCCAATGCCAGCTCAATCTTACTTCAGGTATCTTTCATAGGCACAAAATGGGCTAACTTGGTCAACCGATCTACTATCACCCAAGTTATGTTGTTCCCCCTCTGCGATCTCGAAAGTCTCTCTACAAAATCCATGGATATGGACTCCCACTTACCCCCCGTCACCTTTAAGGACTGAACCTTACCCTGCGGTCTCCTTTGCTCTCCTTTGACTCGCTGACATACCAAACATCTAGCCACAAAATCAGTTACCTCTTTCTGAAAGTCCATAGACCTTAATTAGACTCTTCTAATTAGTTGCTAAATTACAAGTTAATTTAGTATTTAATGATCTATGTAACATGCATGCAAATATAAAGACATTTATATAAAGGAAGAAATTTCCTCACATTGATATGGAAAATATAAGGGCACAACAAGAAGTCCTTCTTGTTGTTCTTGAGCTACTAATATGGATGAACACAAGTAATCTCCAAAGTAGAAGATCTCCTCTAAGTTGCACCAAGATTAACCCAAATAATCTACCTTATTATTAACTAGATAATAAGATAGATATAATACTACTAATATTATGACTATATTACTACACTAGTAATACTTAGTAAATATTAGTATTTGAGAGTTTTTAGTGAGAAGAAGAGTTTTAGAGAGAAGTAAACAAATTGCACAAAATGAAGTAAGTGTAAAATGAACAACATTTGTTCATTATAAAGGCCATGAGGCCGGATCACCCTTGTCCAAAGATGGACTATTATTTTGTTTAATTTGATCACATACATTAGAGTGGAGTGTTGTAGAAAAGATGATGATTGTTTTCTACTTGTTATGTCACTTTCAAAAGCTAACTAAAGAGTTACAACAAGAACAAAAATCATCATCTTTGTAACTACATCCTAACCGGCCACAATGGTCTAGTTAGGTCCATTTTGATTTTTGATATTTGTCTCACAAATACTTATTGATCATATGGTTAATTATCTTGTATAATTAAGTGTTAATTTGATCATATAACAATTATATGACTCAATTAAATAAATAATATGTACTTAACATTTTAAGTAATATTTTACCATTATATCAATATATAATGGGTCCCACAATGCTTAGTTAATTTATTTTACAACTCCTTGTAAATATAATTAACTAATTACCTCTATCTCAAAACCTCAACTAATTTAGTAATTTAACGATTAATTACTAAGTTAAATCTTATTTAATCGTATTAAAATAAGATATAAATTTATTAGTCAATTATCGCATAATTGAAAAATAAACTTAATCGAATTTGAGTTCTTAACTCAATTTCTAACAATTAACTCTCGTACATATCGAATATATGTAATGTACTAATTAACTGTATCGTATACAAATAATTAGTTACTATTTGGATTTCATCCTTTAGGTGTGACCGAAAGGGATCAGTTGATCACCGCCGTCAAACGACAATAACGTCAAACTCTAGTCAGCCAACTGTTATTGATTTACGTTAATCAACTGACTAATCATATATATAGTTAATAAATATCCCAATTATATTCCTTAATAAGATTTATTATGTGGCGCACTATTGTGGAGGACACCTACTCCAACAATCTCCCACTTGTCTGACACAAGTGTGCGTCACCGATTCTCTTGTCTCATTATCACATCTCCCACTCAACGCAAGGTGTCTTTCAGGTCGCACTTGCGATTGACAATATCTAGAGTGGTTTTCTCGATAGGGAGAGTAACTGTCTGACCGGAAAATCTACCATAGATCTCTTTCCGAGCGTGGCCACGCATTTATAGTAACTTCTCCTCGAGTGGCCTAAAGATGTTTTTACCCAACGTGGGTGGACAATTCCTGTTGATCCCATCTACTCTGTATGATGCAGATCACCATGATCCAGAAGAAGTCCATCGGCCTCCTTTTACGGCACGACCTAGAACATCAACCAAAACCAATCGGAAACTGCACCGACTCAGATAGACGGTCGCCAGTCAAAAGAATCGACTTATAGGAATAAGATAGAAGACCCTGCCACGACCAGGCATCAAATAATTGATTTAAGGGTCTCTACAATGTCACTGTCCGACAGAGTGTCATACAGTCTGTCTATGTAAACGACCAGTCATCTCCATGACCCCATGGTGCTGAACCAACCATCGATCGACTTACAATCTAGTCATTTCGAGACGTCACCTCATTGAGTGACTAGGGACAAAATACTAAGTTCGTCCTATTCACTTGAATAGGGTCCAACAATCTAATTCGGATAAACAAAGTATTAAATTTAGTCAAACTAAATAAAAGAGTTTAAAATAAAACTCGAACAATAAATGCCATTATCATACATGAAATAATTAATACAACATCCAATTATTACATATTACATAATCTAAAGGAATTCTGGCACACGTCTCAATCCCATTGTGACGACATGACCATCATGCTTAGCCTTTGATAAAGGCTTGGTAAAAGGATCAGCAATGTTGTCATCTGTCCCAACCTTAAAAATGTCAATTTCCTTTCTGTCCACGTAATCTCTAATTACATGATATTTCCTAAGTACATGTCTAGACTTGTTACTAGACTTGGGCTCTTTTGCTTGAAAAATAGCACCACTGTTATCACAATAAATCGTGATAGGATCTTTGGCAGTAGGGACTACTGTTAGTCCTTCCAAAAATTGCCGAATCCACACAGCTTCCTTTGCAGCTTCAGACGCTGCAAGGTACTCTGCTTCTGGTGTAGAATCCGCTGTAACGCTTTGCTTGAAACTCTTCCAGCAAACAGCTCCTCCATTCATCATATAAACGTAGCCGGATTGGGATTTCATATCATCCCGATTTGTTTGGAAACTGGCATCTGTGTAACCATTTACACGTAACTCAGTCTCGCCTCCAAACACTAAGAATGAATCCTTAGTCCTTCTTAAGTACTTAAGGATGTTCTTTAAGGCTTCCAGTGACGTCTAACTGGATTATGCTTGGTAACGATTGTCATGTCAAAGCTATGCAAGTCGGGACGAGTGAACATCATAGCATACATGATTGATCCAACAGCTGGATGCGTTTAAGGGATCAATTTCATGCGTTCAATCTCCTCGGGTGTTCGTAGGCACTCTGACTTGCTCAAAAGTGATCCCATCCATAGGATAAAGCCTCTCTTAGAGTCTTTCATGTTGAACCGATCAAGAATCTTATCAATATAAGTCTCTTGACTTAATGCTAGTATCCTTTTAGATCTATCCCTATAGATCCGGATACCTAAGATGCGCTGGGCCTCTCCTAAGTCTTTCATTTGGAAATGTATTACTAGCCACTCCTTTACAGAAGTGAGCATTGGAATATCATTCCCAATGAGTAGTATGTCATCTACATACAATACTAGAAAAGTTACTGTACTCCCACTAAACTTCATGTATAAACATGGTTCCTCGACACTTCGAGTGAAACCATTTTGTTTAATTACATGATCAAAACGATGATTCCAACTCCTGGATGCTTGCTTAAGACCATAGATGGATCTCTTAAGTTTGCATACCTTCTTAGGGTTTGATGGATCCACAAAACCTTCAGGTTGTGTCATTTACACTTCCTCTTCTAGAATCCCATTCAAGAAGGCGGTTTTGACATCCATTTGCCAAATCTCATAATTATGAAATGCGGCAACCGCTAAGATAATCCTTATGGATCGAAGCATGGCGACTGGGGCGAAGGTTTCGTCATAGTGAAGACCATGAACTTGGGTGAAACCTTTTGCAACCAATCTAGCTTTATAAACATCATTATGTTTGTCTATGCCACTTTTGATCTTATAGATCCACTTACACTGAAGAGGTCGTACCTCCTTAGGTAAATCAACCAAGTCCCATACTTGATTGTCGTACATAGAATCCATTTCGGATTGCATGGGTCCTAGCCATAGCTTTGAGTCGGGACTAGAAATGGCTGCTTTGTAGGTAGTAGGTTCGTTACTTTCAAAAAATAACACATTATAGTCATCACCTTCCTCTATAATACCAAGGTATGTATCAGGTTGATGACTAATTTTGCTTGACTTCTTAGGTTCCGGAGGAATAATGACCGTGTCAGACGAAGAGGGAACATTCTCCTCGTCGTCCTTTTCGGTTGTGGCTTTGGACTTCATTCAAGTTCCAAATTGTCTCCCACTATGCTTTTAGAAATAAATCATTTGCTAAAAAGACGCATCACGAGACACAAACACTTTGTCCTCGTGTTTATTGTAGAAGTAATAAGCACGTTATTCCTTTGGATATCCTACAAAAAGATATTTGTCAGATTTGGGTGCGAGTTTATCGTCAGACTTATTCTTAACAAAAGCCTCGCATCCCCAAATTCTCATAAATGACAAATAAGGAACTTTTCCTGTCCATATCTCATATGGAGTCTTGTTTGCCGCTTTAGTCGGGCTTCGATTTAGTAAAAATATTGCAGATAAGATAGCAAAACCCCAAAAATAATCATGAAGCTCTGTTAGACTCATCATTGATCGAACCATATCTAATAAAGTTTGATTTCTCCTTTCGGATACACCGTTTAATTGAGGTGTTCCAGGAGGAGTCCATTGTGATACTATACCACAATCTTTCAGGTGTGAATCAAATTCATGGTTCAAGTATTCACCACCACGATCGGATCGTAGGGTTTTAATCTTTTTATTCAATAGGTTTTCTACTTCTTTTTGAAATTCTTTGAATTTTTCAAAAGCATCACTTTTATGCCTCATCAAGTAGACATATCCATATCTACTCAAGTCGTCGGTAAAAGTAATGAAGTAGTGATAACCACCTCTAGCTCAGATAATCATTGGACCGCATATGTCTATCACTATCTCCTTTTGCTCCCACTAAATCTCGGATCATGTGAGTCTTCCGTTGTACATGCCTAGACTTGTTGCTGGACTTAGGCTCCTTAGCCTGGAAGATGGCACCACTATTATCACAATAGATTGTGATCGGGTCATCCGAACTAGGAACTACAGTTAGTCCCTGTAAGAATTGACGCATCCATATAGCTTCCTTCGCAGCCTCTGAAGCAGCATAGTACTCGGACTCAGTCGTAGAATCTGCTATAACACTTTATTTGGAGCTTTTCCAGCTGACCGCAGCGCCATTAAGAGTAAAAACGAATCCAGACTGAGAGTTCGAGTCATCTCGATCCGTTTGGAAGCTAGCATATGCGTAACCGATTGCGCATAGCTCAGTGTCACCTCCATAAGTAAATACCCAATCCTTAGTCCTCCGTAGGTACTTAAGGATATTCTTAACAGTCATCCAGTGTGTTTCACCTGGATTGCCTTGGAACCGACTCGTCATACTCAATGACATATGCCACGTCTGGACGTGCTGTGATATCATGGATTTCCATGATCGAATCCTATAGGCGGATGCATAGGAATCCGACTCATGCGCGCGACCTTTCCGATGTCTTTGGGGCCTGAAGCTTTACTCAAATTGGCATCCCAGAGACCATGGAAGGTCCCCTTATTGGAGTGGTCATGCTGAACCTCTAAGAATCTTCTCTATATAGGGACTCTTGACTGAGGGATAACATCCGTCGTGATCTATCTCTGTAGATACGAATCCCCAAAATTCTTTGTGCTTCACCGAGATCTTTCATCTGGAAATGGTTTTTTAACCAAACGTTTACCGAAGTTAAGAGAGGTATGTCATTCCCAAATCAAGAGTAAATGTCCCTCAATACAAATTAGGAAGACAATCTTGCTCCCACTCGACTTGATATATAAGCATGGTTCCTCGACCGATCGAGTAAATCCATTCTCTTTTATCACGTGGTCGAAACGATTATTCCAACTCCGAGAAGCCTGCTTAAGTCCATAGATGGAACGCTTAAGCTTGCATACCTTCTTAGGATTTTTATGATCAATGAAACCTTCGGGTTGTACCATGTACAACTCCTCCTCCAAATAACCGTTTAAGAAGGCGGTTTTCACATCCATCTGCCAAATTTCATAGTCATGAAAAGCGGCAATCGCTAAGATTATCCGAATGGAACGCAGCATAACTACGGGTGCAAAAATTCATCATAGTGCAATCCTTGCACTTGAGTGAAACCCTTTGCCACTAGTCGTGCCTTGTATGTATCTGGTTGTCCTTCTACAGAATGCTTTATTTTATAAAGCCATTTGCACTGAAGAGGCCGAACCTTATCAGGTAAGTCAACCAGATCCTATACGTCATTCTCATACATAGAGTCCATCTCGGATTGCATGGCTTCAAGCCATAGCTTAGAGTCGGAACAGGTCATGGCATTTTTATAGGTAGCGGGTTCGTTACTCTCTAGGAGTAAAACGTCATCTCTCCCATTCTCCTCGACTATACCAATGTATCTGTCTGGAGGAATGGAGACTTTACCCGACCTTCTAGGTTCCTCAGGAATATTTACCGCAGCCGATGATGAAGGAACAATTTCCTCCATTGGTTGCTCGGTTGTTGGTTCTTGAACCTCCGACAGATCGAAGGTTCTATCACTCGTCTTGTTCTCGAGAAATTCTTTCTCTAGAAACTTCGCACTAGCCGCAACAAAAACACGTTGTTCGGTAGGCGAATAAAAGTAATGACCAAACATTCCTTTTGGATAACCAATACAGTATGTCTTGACCGATCGTGGGCCGAGCTTATCGTCAGGTCTCCATTTGACATAAGCCTCGCAGCCCCAAACCCGAATAAAGGACAAGTTAGGGACCGTTCCCTTCCATAATTCATATGGAGTCTTGTCTACAGCTTTAGACGGACTTCGGTTAAGTATTAGAGCAGCTGACAATAGAGCATATCCCCATAATGAGTCAGGTACAGCCGTGTGACTCATCATGGATCGCACCATATCAAGCAATGTTCGATTTCTCCGTTCGGACACATCATTCAATTGTGGTGTTCCAGGTGGAGTTAACTGTAGTACTACACCACAGTCTTTAAGGTGTTGATCAAACTCATTCGAAAGATATTCGCCACCACGATCTGAACGTAGTGCTGTAATCTTTCTATCCAGTTGGTTTTCAACCTTATTCTGGAATTCCTTGAACTTGTCAAAGGACTCACTTTTATGCTTCATTAAGTAGACATATCCATATCTACTCAAATCGTCCGTGAAAGTGATAAAATATCTATAGCCATCTCTAGCGTTGATTGACATAGGTCCACACACATCAGTATGTATGAGTCCTAATAGGTCAGCAGCGCGCCTTCCAACACCTTTGAAGGAAATTCGAGTCATTTTGCCTATGAGACATGATCCACACGTGCCAAAAGATTCATAGTCAAATGGGGAGATAGTCCCATTATCAATGAGCTTTTTCACGCGTTTTTCATTTATGTGTCTCATACGGCAATGCCATAGATAGGTTTGATCTTTGTCACCAACCTTTGCTTTCTTATTACACACATGCATTATATCTGTGGTTTGATCTAAAACATATATTCCATTTATGGAAACAACTTTACCATAAAACATATCGTTTAACGAGAAAATACAGCTATTATCCTTTATTAAAAACGAAAAACCGTCCTTATCAAGTACGGAAACAGAAATAATGTTTTTCGACAAACTGGGTACATAGTAACAATTATTCAGTAATAACTCAAAACCACTAGGGAGTTGGATTACATATGTTCCCACTGAAACGGCAGCAACTCTAGCTCCATTCCCCACCCGCAGGTCCACATCACCCTTTACGAGAGTTGTGATGCTTCTTAGGCCCTGCAAATGATTACACAGATGAAAACCACAACCAGTATCTAGTACCCAAGTTCCGAAACTTGCATGGTTAATCTCAATCATATGAATAAAAGATGACGTACCAACAGGAGTGACGCGGCCTGATTTTACGTCTTCAGCATACACGGGACAGTTCCGCCTCCACTGCCCAGTCTTGTGGCAATGGTGGCACTCCATGTTTTCCTTGCTCTTTGTCTTGCCTTGTGAGCTACCGCTAGTCTCACCAGGCCCACTCTTGACCTTTCCTGGCTTTTTGAACTTCGGCCTCCCTACAGCTAGGTCAGCTTGAGCTTTGCCCTTACCCTTACCCTTGTTGTTAATCATGAGAACGTCCTGTTTCACGCTCCCACTCAATTTCAGATCACTCTCGGTCTGTACGAGAAGTGAGTGGAGCTGATGAAGACTTTTCTTCATATCATTCATATAGTAATTTGCCCTGAAAAGGGCACAACCATCATGAAGTGAATGAAGCACCTCGATCAATAAGGATCTTCTCTCGATTTTGCAACCAGAGGCCTCCAGCATCCTCGACCTTCTACAGTCATAGCAAGACTGGTGTGGGCTAACCGCTGGGCCTTCTGGAGTTTCGC
>JAIUZE010001773.1:0-13100 GCA_022085475.1 Heliosperma pusillum
TGTGACCGAAAGGGATCAGTTGATCACCGCCGTCAAACGACAATAACGTCAAACTCTAGTTAGCCAACCGTTATTGATTTACGTTAATCAACTGACTAATCATATATATAGTCAATAATTATCCCAATTATATTCCATAATAAGATTTATTATGTGGCGCACTATTGTGGAGGACACTTACTCCAACAGGTGGTGGTGTAGGGTTTAGGCTTTAAGTATTGTTCTAATCAAGATTTGGACAACATGAATACTAGCCTAATCTATACCCTAGCTATTATTCTTGTGAAGACAAAAAGAAAAAGCACACCCCTATTTCCCATTAGGGTGGCCGGTCATGTAGAGCTAGATAAGAGGATTATTTTTCCTCTTATTCAAAAGCACAACATCTCATTTTACATGTGTATGCTTATCTCTCATAAAATACAACTTCTCACTCTAAATAACAAGCTTAAGAAGCTTCAAACATCTTATGTTCTAAGATCACTAATAAAAATTACTAAGAGTAGTAATAATGTTTATTAGTCATATTGTAAAGGGTTACTACATAATATACTAGTGTAGTATTTTGTAGGATTTAAAAGGGGTTGTCTTGGGTGCATCTAATAGGAGTGTTCTTACACTAAGAACTTGGAAGTTCATCCCTTACATTGTAAGCTCAAGAACAAAGTCGGAAGGAGTCCTATTTTATGCCCAAATTTCTTATAAGATCAATGTAAGGAAAGGTTTCTTCTTATCTTTGTATTTTAGTTATGCATGCATAAGATCTACTTAGTTTAAGAGTAAACTAATTGTAAAATGATATTATAAATGTCTAATATTGAGTTTAAGAAACTTACAGGCCGTACTGCCGAGTTTAGGTATACTCATTCTCTTTCCGCCTATGCCGTTCGCCGTACTGCCAGATTTGGGGTACTCGGCTGCTGTTTTTAACCGAGTATTGGGTGTGTGCATGTCTACACACATGTCGAATTGGGTACACGTCTTGTTCCGAGAGTCTGGCCAGGTTTAGATTAGGACCGTATGATTATCGTAGTCCTACCGGGAGGAATTGATTCTTGAGACGTCTGGTCTTGCATAGTGCAGATGCTAGTGCGTGGCATTTACCGTAAGAGTGTGTTTGCTTATATTTGATCATATGTTGGTTTGTGTACTTTGGATTTTTGGATGCCTATGATTGGTTTAGTATGATTTAGACCCTAACCTTCTCAAGCATATGTTGCTAATGGTGAGATGCAAGCCCTTATTGTACATGGGGTTGTCAAGGGGAGTATTCCCTGAGTCGATGTTGCATGATGACGATATGATTGATGTGTTACATGTTTTTATACCACTACTATCTTATGTTATTCTTGTATCCGGCATGATATATATCTATGTATAATGAAGTATGATTATATGCTTGTTTATGTGCATTTTCATGTGATATGGCTGGGAGAACCCTGAGTTACTTCACACTGACTGTGGAATTCATGTTTCATGAATGAACAGGTTGCAGGTTGTATAGATACCTCGTTCTACACCTTCCGCAAACCACCCAGTGATGATTTGGCCGCATGTTTGGTGCACGAAACCATTTATGACAATTCGTAATTTTATCGTCAAGTGATAGGTCAAACACTTGTGTCTACCCCCTTGGTCGTCATGTACGCACCGGTACGGTCGTTTTGACAGTCATTAGAGTTCATTTGGAGTCCGAGTCGAAAACCGCTTCATATTCTATAAACCGTTTTAAAACTCTGAGTCGGAACGTGCAGGAATTTTATGGATATTTTATTAATATTTCAAATTCTACCTTTTTAATAAAAAATATCTCGTATCTTTTAAAAAAGAAAGTATAGATCTACCACAATTCCATAATAGAAACTTGGGAATCTTTCTTCCGCAGGAGGAAACCTTTGAGGAAACGACGCAGCATCTGCTGCGCCACTTCGAATGATCGCAGTTCCTGTTGCGCCTCTTCCCAAGTCTGTTTTCTCCGTTTTCGTGATGAATTTGTGTTATTCCCAATCTCTTCATATTTTCTACTATAAAAGGAGAGTTTCGTTCTCACTTTTAAGGCAAGCGAGTGTTCCGCCCTTCTCTTCTCTTTTGCATTCTAGACCTTGCTCTAAGCTTTTCGACATCTACGTGCTTGATCAATCAATCAGGTAAGCTCGGATTCTTCTGGTACTCGTCACGTTATTGCATGACCGACCAATAAGACCACTACACAATCAATCAATTAATCAATCAATTTTAGTCCTTTAACGAGAGCACTTTCTGCATACATTGGAGTCGAGATATCGCTAAAACATTAACTTAGTATATATCGTTTCGTCAACATGTAAGTCTGAGGGTGTAAATTCCGTCTTTTATTATTTTTATTATTATTCGTTCTATTAATGTATGATTCACGTCAGAAATAAATTCAAAGTCGATTTTAGTGAAAACCTTTTTATAAAACCTTCTTAGCAGATATCTTGATGTCAGGAAGAATCGCAGCAGCAGTTGCGCCTTCTAGAAGGATCGCAGCATCTGCTGCACCTCTTCTAGAGGTTGCCCTACTACTGCTCTTCTTCTTCTTCCTCTGGTTTAGGTAAACTAGTTCTTATTTTATTTTCTGTTTATAAATTGTTGTATTTATCTTTCACATAAAACGTTTTGTTCTTAGCTCAGATCCTTAATAATTCAATGTTAGCGGGTTTTCGTCTTTGAATCAAATTTGAGTTTTAGAGGTTCGCTTTGTTCATATCAAATCTCTGGATTCATTGTTGATACAAACTGTATAGTAATTAATATGTTAAACCACTTCCATTCGAGTCGTAGTACAATAATCCATCGTAAATATAAAAAACAACATTAACTGCTCGCGATTCTGACATCACAATCAAAATTCAACTCAAGAACCGACGCAACAAGTGTTGCGCCTCTTTCAGAGGACGCGTTTGTTGCTGCGTCTGTTCTGGGTTGACTTATGTCCCTGAACTTCTATTTTCGCGTTGACGTAGCTTTAATTACGTAATTAATTAACTATTAGTCGTAATATCGATCCTAATCTGTCTTTTGGTTTTCAAATCTTCTTTCCTTTTCTACAAATCTCCGTTTTGAGTTTATTTCTAACGTAGATCCCGTAATCCATTTTAATCTTTGTAATCCGTTGTAATCTCATTTAATCATTTTTATTGTATGATTTGTTTTTCTTACATATGTAATTCATTCTAAATTCCCAATTTTGACATAATTGAGTAGTAATTACATGTTTGCTTAGATAGTCTAATCCAAATGCTAGGATTAATACGCTGGATGTTGCATTGCATGCACATATTCGATAACATATCAAGTACGAACGATTTCCCTAATCATTAGTAGAGGCCGCTATCGAGGCGGGCGAGATTAGGTGTTCGATTAAAGAGCTTCCTAATACGTACCCTCACCCCTTAGTCCAGATCTGATTGAACATCCGTGTTCATTAACATCAACAAGAGTCATTCTAGACATAGAATGATAAAGGTAACGAGTTCTTAGTGTTCATGTCATTACTTTGTGTCTTGACATGACATAAAGTATTCGAACGGTTCCAATTTTCCATAACAATTGGTGGCTACTCCACAAATGCGTATTTCTACGCTTGTCCCTCCAAGTGCGCCCCTCCGTGGTTCCCCATGTACCACAATTCGGCAAGGATCACCAATCCGTATATCACAGTATCACAGTTTGGGGACTCTGCTGGGGATTGTAAACTTACGTGTTACCCAGGGTGAAACTTGAACAAGGTTAGGGAATAGTTTGTACGAGACAGTTGTCGATTTTAATTACTCGACCTTCTTAGGTCGTTTTATTCTGCCTTCTTAGGCTCAACCCAACCTGTTTCGCTTAATCGTCCTGTCCGAACGGTCTAAACTTAATATCTAGGCCTAAGGTTGTATAGTGATTCACGACAACCATACCGCGGTACATACTCATGTTAGTATTAAGAGCTTTCACTACTCGAGAAATTGGATAAGGAACCGACCTTACTCATGTTTGGCGCAGACCTCACCAGAGACCCGGATTTGATTTCTTTGTATGGCAACCCACCCTTTATAGCAAAAACTTTTAAAAGCCCTTCGCATACTGTTATAATGTATGTATAAATGTGAATAACCCATACATGATCACCATTTTGTAAATAAAACCATGACGAACTTTTCAATAAAAAATCCTTTTCAAAACTGTAAAGCATTTTCAAAGGTGGCCTGAAATAGCGCAAAACTAGTCGGAACTCTGTCCAAGTATCTAGTCAAAATCGTCTTTTCTCCACTTCAAGTCGACACTCCTATAGCCACCCTACGGTAGTTGAGGACAAACATTTAAAAAGAAGTCATTTTTAAAACTCACTTCAGCACAGTGGCACACTCCCACTTCACAAGTCAAGTCCTTTTGAGTAAGTGTGATAGAATGGTCGATCGTGTTTTGATCCGTCTTCGGTTTCTTGCCTCAGTTTCAAAGTTGCCGGGAACTAGTTAAGGAAGTGTTCATCAACCCGAGCCAAACCTAAATGGTAATGATCTAATCCTAGCTGCGCTCATCCGTCTCCAAACAAGTCAAGACGAAGCTTATGCTCGCCTCAATGCTATTGAAGGCCGGATGGTTTCCGTAGAAACTATGCTTCCTCCTGCAGACTTTCCTGATGCTAGTGTGCATGATAACCCTCCACCCTTTGTGGGCCAACCAGAAGTCGATCCCCCACCAGTTCTTACTAAAGCTAAAAAGCGACTCCAATACTTGGAGGAGAAACTAATGTACCTCAAGGGATATGACATCTACAGTGAAAATAATCGCGAATATGAAGCTGTAAGTACTCAGTTGCCAACCAACTTAAACATGACTGATATTCCAAAGTTGGAAGAGCACGAGAACCCGTTGAATCACATTCGTGCCATCAAAGATTATATGTCTATCAAAGGCATCAAACCCGAGATGTTCCTAAGGATCTTTCCTTCATCTCTCGACGCCATTCCTAAGCAGTGGTTCTATTCTCTAGAACATAAGAAAATTGCAACATGTAATGATGCCGCAATTGATTTCGCCAAGCGATACGTAGACAATACAGAGATTCAAGTTAATATGCGTACTCTAGAGGTTTTTACCCAAAACGAGATAGAAGGTTTTTCGGACTTCCTACGTTGGTGGAGGAAGACTAGCACACAACTTGTTGAACGTCCAGATGAAGATACTCTGCCAGGAAAGGTTCGTGGACAATTTGAGACCCGTTTATGCAAACCACCTGAGATACAAAAACATAAAGTCTTTCAAAGACTTAATTGTGCTAGGAACAAGAATTGAGGATGACATCTGAAAGGAGCAATTTGTCTTCACTATATTAGATTTTGTTAATAAATGGGACCATCATATTCCTCTTTGAGTTGCCAAAAATGGAAAAGAAAAAAAGAGCACATGTACATTTTATTAGCCACTTCTTCTACTTTTTACCCTTAACTAGTAGAATAGACTCAAAATACTTTAGGTCGTATACCTTTAGTTTAGATCACTCGACCTCTTAGAATAAGCCTTAACAAGGGCGTGCATTTACCACATTTTCCATGTCTTGTGGTATGAAAATTCCTTGATTGCCGTGTGTCTAGGTGACATCTAGGTTTGGAGACTCCATTTTTCTACCCGATTCGTCAATTCCTATATTTCATATGACTACCAGATAGAGAAAAATTGCATTCTATGCCAAACAATTTAATACCCTTACCATGGGTGCTAGAAAACTAGCTAACCCGAGGGTCAAACCAAATTTTTAGTGCAATCGTGCCTAAAACTATCAAAAATTAAAACAGTCCAACGACTTAAAATCAAAAGTCTCAAATATTTTCAAGAATTCACGAGATAAGACAAAAAAAAAATCTAGTCAATCAATACAAATTCAAAGTGTCAAAATCAAAAAAAATCTCTCCATTCAAAATTTACAAACAAAACAAAATCTCTCAAGTAGTCATCTTTTCACATATTTCAGACGAATCAATTCGTAGTTACCATGTCTCCATGCCCTTTGGGACGATCCTTTCATTCATTTAGGTGAGTGAGAGAGATACAGACATCTCCAGAGTCTTCTAACACCATTAGAACCTTCCACTCCATTCCACTTTTTTCACCCTTGTTTAGCATCTAAGAATTCGATGGATGTGCATTAAACTTCAAAAAAATTTATTGATGCAAATTCTAATTACTTAAAAACGACTCAAATATTAAAAATTAACAATGAAATTTAAATGAAATATTCACAATAATAGAATATTTACACGGTTTGCCGTTTATTTAGAGTCGATGGCTCGACTTAGTGGCTCCAAGATTTTTAATCTTCATAAACGGGGTCTTCAAGTAAGACCTCTTCTTCCCCCTCCCGGTCACATCCCTTGAAATAATACTTGAGGCGGTGACCATTCACCTTGATTAGTTTTCCGTTCCCGGGCCCTTCCACCTCAATTGCTCCATGATTAAAGCCTTCTTGACGGTGTAAGGTCCAAACCATCTAGACCTCAGCTTACCCGGGAAGAGTTTAAAACGATTTTGGAAAACAAGAACTTGATCCCCTTCTTTGAAAACCCGACAATTTATCATACTGTCGTGCCATTTCCTTGTTTTCTCCTTGTAAATTGAGGAGTTCTCATATGCATCATAGCGAATTTCCTCAAGTTCTTCCAATTTTAGCTTCCGATGCATACCACTCTCATCATGGTTTTGGTTGAAGGATTTGATAGCCCAATAGGCTTTGTACTCAACCTCCACGGGGAGGTGGCAAGCCTTGCCATATATAAGACAGAACGGTGACATGCCTATGGGGGTCTTAAATGCGGTTCTATATGCCCACAAAGCATCGACTAGCCTCTTGCTCCAATCCATCCTATCCGGATTCACCGTCTTTTCAAGAATCCCTTTAATCTCATGGTTGGAGAGCTCGGCTTGGCCGTTTGTTTGTGGGTGATAGGCCGTAAAAATCTTATGGTTCACCCCATACTTTTTGAGAAGGCTTCCAATAACCTTATTTCAAAAGTGAGTACCTCTATCACTAATTATGGCCCTTGGGAAACCAAAGCGGGAAAATATGTTCTCTTGGATGAAAGTTTCTACCACTCTTGCATCATCGGTGCGGGTGGGAATTGCTTCCACCCATTTGGACACATAATCCACCGCAAAAGGATGTATAAGTACCCACAAGAGTTAGGAAATGGGCCCATAAATCGATTCCCCAAACATCAAAGACCTGACAATTGAGGAGGGGTTGTTGTGGCATCTCGTTCCTTCTTGTCAAGCTCCCCATCCTTTGGCATCGGTCACAAGTCTTCACAAATTTATGAGCATCCTTGGAAAGGCTTGGCCAAAAGAAACCGCATTCAAGCACTTTCCATGCGGTTCTTTGTGGCCCAAAGTGTCCTCCACATGCATAGTCATGACAATGATGTAGGATGGATGGAATCTCACTCTCGGGCACGCATCTTCTTATAATTTGATCTTGGCAAAATTTCAACAAGTATGTGTCATCCCATATGTAGTACTTTGCATCAGACCTTACCTTGCTCCTTTGATGGAAAGAAAAATGGCTTGGAAACCGCTTTGTTACCAAATAGTTGACCATGGTGGCATACCATGGCTCCTCCACTTGGATAGCATATAGGGACTCATGAGGGAGACCTCCTTCAACCTCATCAAGAGGGCATGATGGTCTTCCTTCAAGGTTTAGCCGACTTAGATGATCCGCCACCACATTCTTTACCCCTTTCTTGTCCTTGATCTCTACATAGAATTCACTTAGGAGATGAATCCGCCTCAACAGCCTTGGTTTTGCATCCTTCTTTGCCACAATATATCTAATGGTGGCATGATCGGTGTAGATGATCACCTTTGTGCCCAAGAGATAGGATCGATATTTCTCTAGGGCATATATCACACCAAGGAACTCCTTCTCCTTTGTAGAGTAGATCTTTTGGGCGTCATTCAAGAGTGTAGATGCATATTGAATCACATGGGGTCCCTTGTCACTCTTTTGACCCAAAAACACTCCCAATGCGTAGTCACTTGCATCGGTCATGATTTCTAATGGAAGGTCGCATTGAGGTGCTTGAGTAATTGGTGCGGTGACCAATCTCTCCTTCAAATCATAAAAAGCTTTCCTACAAGAGGCATCAAAGACAAACTCTGCTTCTTTGTGCAAAAGCTTACATAGGGGGTTAGCAATCTTTGAAAAGTCTTTAATAAATCTCTGGTAGAAACCGGCATGTCCTAGAAATGACCTAATGTCTCGGGTGTTGGATGGATAAGGTAAGGTTTTGATAATGTCAACCATAGCCTTATCCACCTCAACCCCCCTTTCCGACACTACATGTCCTAGAATGATGCCACTAGTCACCATGAAATGACATTTTTCGGAGTTTAAGATGAGATAGGACTCTTGGCATCGCTCTAAGACAAGGGCAAGGTGTTTTAGATATGCCTCATAGGAGTCCCCATGGACGGTGAAATCGTCCATGAATACTTCTATGATCTTTTCTACAAATTCGGAGAATATACTCAACATGCACCGTTGGAAGGTTCTCGGATCATTACATAGTCCAAATGGCATTCGGCGATATGAAAATGTACCGAACGGACATGTGAATGTGGTCTTGACTTGGTCCTAGGGTGCGATTGGGATTTGAAAATATCCCGAGTACCCGTCAAGGAAACAATAGAAAGCTTTTCCCGCTAGTCTTTCTAACATTTGATCAATAAATGGTAGCGGGAAATGATCTTTCAAAGTAACCGCATTCAAGCGGCGGTAGTCAATACACACCCTCCAACCGGTTTGTGGTCGGGTGGAGACCAAGTCTCCTTGTGCGTTCTTGACTACCGTCACTCCTCCCTTTTTGGGCACGACTTGAGTTGGGCTAACCCAATGGGAGTCGGAAATAGGGAAGATGATGCCCATTTGTAAAAGTTTAATTACCTCCTCTTCCACTACCTCGGCCATTGGTGGATTGAGCCTCCTTTGGGGTTGTCGGACCGGTTTGACATCCACTTCAAGTCTTATCTTGTGCATGCAAGTCACCGGGCTTATTCCCTATAGGTCCGCTATGCTCCACCCAAATGTATCTCTATGTTTTTGAAGCAATGCTACCAATTTGATCTCTTGTTCCTCGTTGAGTGTGCTTGAGATGATAAGAGGTAGGGTGTGGTTGTCCCCTAAGAAGATATACTTTATATGACTTGGAAGAGTCTTCAACTCGACATTCGGGGGCTTCACAATTGAGGGAAGGGGCTTGTGGAGGGGTATGCTCAAAGCAAAGAGCTCGGATAGGTTCTCCAGACCAAAACGCTGTCAGCGCTGGGGGACGCTGGCGGCATCGTGGGACGCTGGCAGCGTCGTTGGGTGCTGCCAGCGTTTTCCACTGACTTCCCCTGTTTTCAGCACCACGATAATGTTGAGTTCTTCATAAGTGTCTAGTGGCTCTTCTTTCTCCAAGTCCTTGAGATGTTCCTGCACATCAACCAACAACAAAAAACGCAAACCCTCTTCTTTCACATTGTTAGTTAGGGCCACCTCAAGTGGTTCCCTATCACATAACTTGTACATTTGATGTACCAAAGGCTCGAAAATATCTAAGAAAAAACAAGATTGAACATCACTAGGGTGTCTCATAGAGTCATAGATATTATAGGTCAATCTCTTTCCCTCCCTCGAACTCCATTGTCAAACATCCGTTTGACACATCAATCTTGGTCTTAGAGGTTTTCATGAATGGCCTACTAAGGAGAAGGGGAGTGGCACTTGAACTAGACTCCATGTCTAAAACATAGAAGTCTGCCGGGAAGACAAGGTTATCTAACTCTACTAGTACATCCTCTATCAAGCCTTTGGGATAGACACTAGACCTATCGGCTAATTGAATAACCACCCCGGTCTTAGACAATGGTCCTAAGCCTAGGGTCTCATAGATGGATAGGGGCATGATGTTAATAGAGGCTCCAAGGTCAAACATGGCACGTTTGAAAATTTGCCCTCCAATGGTGCAAGGGATGGTGAACATGCCCGGGTCTCCACATTTCTTTGGTAATTTTTGCTTGAAAATTGCCGAAACATGCTCACTCACCCTAACCCTATGGGTTCCTTTCTTAGGATTTCTCTTAGGTGTAGAAAGTTCTTTCAAGAAATTTTCATACCTAGGGACACTATTTAACAAATTAAGAAGAGGAATGTTTACCTCACACTTCCGGAAAGTTTCATACAAGTCGGTCTCCTTGTCATACTTCCTTGTGCTTATCAAAGCACTAGGAAATGGGACTTTCGGTATGTATTCCTCTACCACATCATCATCAATAATGTCTTTACCCATCTTTGAAGTGTCTCCCTTGGGGTCCTTGCTTGTGGATGTCCCTTCCCCATTCCTTGATAGCTCTCCATGACCAATTACTAACTCTCCTTGGTCTTCAATTTCCAAGGTCTCCATTTCAAGGTTCTTCATCGTCTCCTTGCCTTTTCCAAGGGGGTGTACCTCCAACTCCTTGCCTCCCCTTAAGGTCATGGACACTAGCATTCTCCCTAGGTGGTGGGATGGTTTGAGATGGAAATCTTGTGGAGCTTGAGGCTTGAGATTTTGACATATTGGAGGCTATTTGGGATAGTTGGGTTTCCAAGTTGCTTACCCTAAGGTTGTTTGCCTCCATATCCTTCCTTGCCTCTTATCTATCTCTCCTTGCCTCCTCCCTATCTTTCTCTTGATTGGCAAGGAGTGTTTCCAAAATATCACTCAAGTTCCCTTGAGAAGAAGAATTTCCTTGAATTGGGCCTTGGTTCGATTGTCTTTGAGCATTGTTTTGAGATTGAGAGTTGCTTGGGAAATTTGAATTGTTGGGCCTTTGATTGTTGTAAATTCCTTGTGGGTTTTGTTGGAAATTGGAGTTCCGGTTTTGGGTGGGATTTTGGGCTCTCAAATGATTGAATTGACCGTTTTCATAGCTTTTTGACTTGTCTCCTCCCCATCCCAAAAGGTCACGGTTCCCCGCTTGGTTGTACATTCCCCACCACTTGGGTTCCTTGAATTGTAATTCCCATACCCCATAGCATTAACACTTTCCATAGTTGCTCCTTGTTCAATCATGATGTAGCATGTTTTGGTGGCATGGTCACCCCCACAATATGAGCATTCAATTGGTTCGGGGTGTTGAGAGAATGAGTTACCTTTGTTAACAACCAAGTTTGACATCATACTTTTAAGTTCACCCATTTCTTGCATGATCATGTGGTTTTGAGATGCATAAGGTATCTCCATGGAGGATACATTCCTAGAACCTCCTCCCCTTTCACTCTTTCTTCCATAGCTTCTTGTGTTCATTGCCAATTTCTCGATAATATTGTTGGCCTCGACCACATTAAGGGTGTCAATTCCACCTCCGGTGGCGGCAATGATCATTCTTTACCGTTTATTTTTACACAACCCCTCATTGAAAGCCGTTAACAAATCATCTCCCGACATGCCATGGTATGGGCATCTTGCCACAAGACTCTTGAAACGCTCCCAATAATCATAAAGGGTCTCTCCCATTTCTTGTTCAATAGTAGTGATAAGTTTCTTGGAGTGATTGTGTATTGAATCCGGATAATACTTTTCAAGAAACCTTTTCTTCAAGCCCACCCACGTTGTAACGGAGTGAGCCGGGAGGCAAAAGAGCCATTCTTTCGCGGCATCTTGAAGAGAAAAAGGGAATGCCCTTAACTTGAATTGATCCTCGGTCACCCCTTGGGGAATAGCACCTTGGAAAATCATGTGAAACTCGGATAAGTGTCTATTAGGGTCGTTCCCCACCATGCGATGGAATTTAGGTAAGTTGTGGACGAAGAAACCTTTGAGCTCAAAGTTCACATCCCCCATGGGAGGATATGCAATACAAAGGGGTTGCTCCTCATAATTCCTTGCATGAATCTCACCGATTGTCCTATTATCCTCCGCCATATTAGGTGGGTAAAGGACGTTCAATGGGATGGTATCCTAGGTGGTGACTCAAACTTTTCTTCCGGGTGTTCTTGAAAAATATTATTTTCCACTTCCTCTTCAGTAGGTTCCCTCCAAAAAGGTCTCCTATAAAGAGGATTTGAAAATAACCAATTTGATATGCTACTTGAAGATGGATCAATATCTTGGTCACCAATTCCCTCTTGTGACCTAGGCATAAACTCTAAAACAACTCAACAACACAAATTAGTAACTTCAATAAGGTTGGCTAAGGAAACAAGAATAGCAACCCAAGAGCATATCACACAAAGTAACTAATAAGCTAAAAAAATTTGAAAAACAATCTAAACAATTTATGACACTAACAAGAGTTTCAATTTAATTTTTAGCTATATTGCCTTCCCAGGCAACGGCGCCAAATTTGACGAGCTTATTTCACGTGTCGTTAATTCCGCTAATTAGCTATGGTCAGATAACAATTTATATCTCCTAAACAAACACAAACTATCTTAAATAAAGGTAGTAAATGGTAAGAATATGGTCGAACCCAAGAGAAGGCGGGATTAACTAAATTAACTAATCTAGACTCTTGCTAAAAACCAATTAACAAAACTAATTACTAACTAATTACTCTAATCACTAATTAAGACACTAATTAAGACACAAACTTAAATTAATTACAAACTATGATATTAACAATGACAAAAACATGTAGGATAACACATATGGAGAAAGTTTGATTTGAGAAATTGATTAACAAGTCTAAAATAACCAACAAGTACTTAAGATTCAAATATTCAAATATAAAGAAACTAACTTAGTGTAATTTTCCCAAGTTCCCAACAATTAGTAAAGTAAAAACTCTTCCTTTCCTCTCTTCTCTAGTTATCTAATACAAGTTTCTAAGAAATTAGTCAACAAGGATTAACTCAACCAAGGATGACCCTTTACAACCCAATTTACACCCATTAAAACATGAGCTCAAATCAAAGATGCAAGCTTTATGAACAAAACCAAAGAAACAAGCTAGAATCATGTAATAAAACACTAAACCATGTTCTAACCACACAATAAACCAAATTCCACTCAAAATATTCCAACTTTAAACCAAAGTTGTAATCTTTCAAGGCTGCTTCAACAATATCAAGA
>JAIUZE010001774.1:0-32449 GCA_022085475.1 Heliosperma pusillum
GATCCCCAAAATTCTTTGTGCCTGGCCCAGATCTTTCATCTGGAAATGGTTCTTTAACCAAACTTTTACCGAAGTTAAGAGAGGTATGTCATTCCCAATCCAGAGTATGTCATCGACATACAATATTAGGAAGACAATCTTGCTCCCACTCGACTTGATATATAAGCATGGTTCCTCGACCGATCGAGTAAATCCATTCTCTTTTATCACCTGGTCGAAACGATTATTCCAACTCCGAGAAGCCTGCTTAAGTCCATAGATGGAACGCTTAAGCTTGCATACCTTCTTAGGATTTTTAGGATCAATGAAACCTTCGGGTTGTACCATGTACAACTCCTCCTCCAAATAACCGTTTAAGAAGGCGGTTTTCACATCCATTTGCCAAATTTCATAGTCCTGAAAAGCGGCAATCGCTAAGATTATCCGAATGGAACGCAGCATGACTACGGGTGCAAAAATCTCATCATAGTGCAAACCGTGCACTTGAGTGAAACCCTTTGCCACTAGTCGTGCCTTGTATGTATCTGGTTGTCCTTCTACAGAATGCTTTCTCTTATAAAGCCATTTGCACTGAAGAGGCCGAGCCTTATCAGGTAAGTCAACCAGATCCCATACGTTATTCTCGTACATAGAGTCCATCTCGGATTGCATGGCTTCAAGCCATAGCTTTGAGTCGGAACAGGTCATGGCACCTTTATAGGTAACGGGTTCGTTTCTCTCTAGGAGTAAAACATCATCTCTCTCATTCCCTTCGACCATACCAATGTATCTGTCTGGAGGAATAGAGTCTCTACCCGACCTTCTAGGTTCCAAAGGAATATTAACCGCAGCCGACGATGGAGGAACAGTTTCCTCCATTGGTTGCTCGGTTGTTGGTTCTTGAATCTCCGACAGTTCGAAGGTTCTATTACTCGTCCTATTCTCGAGAAACTCTTTCTCTAAGAACGTCGCACTAGCCGCAACAAAAACTCGATGTTCGGTAGGCGAGTAAAAGTAATGACCAAACATCCCTTTTGGATAACCAATAAAGTATGTCTTGACCGATCGTGGGCCGAGCTTATCGTCAGGTCTCCACTTGACATAAGCCTCGCAGCCCCAAACCCGAATAAAGGACAAGTTAGGGACCGTTCCCTTCCATAATTCATATGGAGTCTTGTCTACAGCTTTAGACGGACTTCGGTTCAGTATTAAAGTAGCTGACAAAAGAGCGTATCCCCATAATGAATCAGGTACAACCGTGTGACTCATCATGGATCGAACCATATCTAGTAATGTTCGATTTCTCCGTTCGGACACACCATTCAACTGTGGCGTTCCAGGTGGAGTTAACTGTAGTACTATACCACAGCCTTTAAGGTGTTGATCAAACTCATTCGAAAGATATTCGCCACCACGATCCGAACGTAGTGCTTTAATCTTTCTATCCAGCTGGTTCTCAACCTTATTCTGAAATTCCTTGAACTTTTCAAAGGACTCACTTTTATGCTTCATTAAGTAGACATATCCATATCTACTTAAATCGTCCGTGAAAGTGATAAAATATCTATAGCCATCTCTAGCGTTGATTGACATAGGTCCACACACATCTGTATGTATGAGTCCTAATAGGTCAGCAGCGCGCATTCCAACACCTTTGAAGGAAATTCGAGTCATTTTGCCTATGAGACATGATTCACACGTGCCAAATGATTCATAATCAAATGGAGAGATAGTCCCATTATCAATGAGCTTCTTCACGCGTTTCTCATTTATGTGTCCCATACGACAATGCCATAAATAGGTTTGATCTTTGTCACCAACCTTTGCTTTCTTACTATTCATATGCATAACATCTGTGCTTTGATCTAAAACATAAATTCCGTTTATGGAAACTGCTTTGCCATAAATCATTTCGTTTAACGAGAAAATACAGCTATTATCCCTTATTACAAAACAAAAACCGTCTCTAACAAGTACGGAAACAGAAATAATGTTTTTAGATAAACTGGGTACATAGTAGCAGTTATTCAGCAATAACTCAAATCCACTCGGGAGCTGGATCACATATGTCCCCACTGAAACGGCAGCAACTTTAGCTCCATTCCCCACTCGCAGGTCCACATCACCCTTTGCGAGAGTTTTGATGTTTCTTAGACCCTGCAAATGATTACACAGATGAGAACCACAACCAGTATCTAATACCCAAGTTCCGAAACTTGCATGGTTAATCTCAATCATATGAATAAAAGAAGGAGAAGACATACCAACAGGAGCAACACGGCCTGCTTTGATGTCCTCACGGTACACGGGGCAGTTCCTCCTCCAATGCCCAATCTTGTGGCAATGGTGGCACTCCACGCTACCTTCATCACTCTTTGTCTTGCCTTGTGAGCTACCGCTAGACTCACCAGGCCCACTCTTGATTTGTCCCGGCTTTTTGAACTTCGGCTTTCCTACCGTTAGGTTAGCCTGTGCCTTGCCCTTACCCTTGCCCTTGTTTGCAATCATGAGAACGTCTTGTTTCACGCTCCCACTCAATTTCAGATCACTCTCGGTCTGAACAAGAAGTGAGTGTAGCTGATGAAGACTCTTATTCATGTCATTCATGTAGTAATTGGCCCTAAAAAGGGCATACCCATCATGAAGTGAATGAAGAATGCGATCAATAATAATCTTCTCATCTATTTTGCAACCAAGTGCCTCCAGTTTCTCGACATTCTCAATCATATTGAGAATGTGTGGGCTAACAGCTTGCCCCTTCTGGAGTTTTGCTTCAAAGAAGCGACAGGTATGCTCATAGCTAACGATCCTCGGAGCTTTCGAGAACTCGTTAGAGAGCGTGGTGAAAATCTTATTCGCACCATGGGCAATGAATCGCCTTTGCAAATTTGATTCCATTGAAAAGATGAGTACGTTCTTTATCGCACCCGCCTCCATTACGAAATCTCTATAAGCAAATCGATCATCGGTACTCGCATTTGGGCCTGGGTCGACCGGTAGTGGCTCAGTCAAGTACTTGAGCTTACCGTCAGCAATGGCAGCATTCCGTAATGCCGCCTCCCAATCTGCGAAGTTGGACCCGTTATTCTTCAGTCGTGTAGACTGATTCATATTGTCCATGAAGATCTTAAGCCAGGTCTCACGTCCGAGCGTGGCACTTGGCATTGGGTCATCAGTATGGCCAGCCATTTGTTATTAGCAGTTTATATCTGAATATATTTGACTGTGGAAAAAGAAAATAAATATGATAAGTTTCATCGTTTTAAATTTGTGTCTAATGAAAAACTGTTTAATTAGATGACTCGTGCATTTATACAATTGACCTCCCTCAAGAATTATATAAATGATCCCAAGACTCAATTTCTGTAAATTGATAAGCCAACCTCTTGGCTAATTCTACTTTTAGAATTCCTGGTCGATAAATTTCTGTAAATTCTATCTATAGTCCATCATAATCACGAGATATTACTCGTACTATAATGTTGAGATAAAATAGGTCAACACTCACTACTTACCCAACGTAGAAGGGGTCATATTATGACTTCCGACGAAGAAGGGGTTCATAGTAGCTTTTCCTATAAAGACTAGTCTCAATTTTATTTTATAGGGGAAGGTCCCATCATCTTAACTTTAATTCATTTAAGTGAACGAATGTCTAGCAACTCGATAATGATTTAAACTAAGGTGATGGCCCTAAAGACGAGTGACATCCGTATGTCCATGATATAAACATTCAATCTATATGAATCATTTTTCATGCAATCTTAGGTGGTTTGGTTTAGGCGGAATATGATGCAATTTATTCTAGCATGTGAAAAAGCAACGAGAAAAATAAGAAAAACGCAAAATAAAGCACCTAGTGTGGCCTAACTACCAAAATGAACAAAATACAAGTTGGAATCCTCCTTGGACCCGAGTCTTGATGTTCCATTGTCTTTGTAGCGGGAGTGAGCTATCCGATCTCCGTCTCGAATCTTCTCAAAATACATTTAAAATTACAGATGTAAACCTATTTACATTCTAATTAAAAATAATAATGAAAATTAAAATTACAAAGCGGAGATACGAGATCTCATAATACATCCAAGACTATGTTTCCTTCATTACGAAAACATAATCTACTAAGGCCACACTAGTAAATTACAACCGATTGTACAAAATTGCGTAAAATAAACCATTCAAGCGTCATTCAACATAATAAAAGCATCAACTAAAAATTAATCAAACAATGCAAAATTAAATTGATTAATTATCCAAACCACCATTCTAATCACGTGATAATTCCGTAATTAATCACGAGATATCATTCAAATCCAATGAAAATTCATAATTAAGATGAATTACAACGATATTATTTTAAACCGCTTTAAAATAATATGGTATCAATGTGAACCGCTTCACAAAAAAAAATTCCCGGTACGGTTACTGTTCACCGTCAGGAAAAACGAAAAAAAAAATTTTTTTTTTTATTTTTTTAAATAACTGTCACGGTTTTTTTTTAGAAAAACCGGAAAAAAAAAACACAAAAAAAACGAAAAACAGCACTGCAGGCCGAGAAAAAGACGAAAATTTTTTTTTTTTTTTTTATTATGTACAGCAGCCGAAACAGTGGCAAAAAAAAAAAATTGAACGGATGAAATATCGATTTTGCTTATATTAACTAGATCGGTACAAACTAGCAATATCTAATCATTATTAAACATTGATACCGAAAATATGAAGCACAAATTGATGTTCATCAACAATCAAACCAAATCCATTCACGTTTTAATTCAATCAGTATTGAATCCTAAACATCTACAAATTCTCATATTATCATCTTAACCTATTAAAATAATAATACAATAATCGAATGGAACAACAACAAAAATCACACGGCCAAAAAAAATTTGCACCGAAAAAAATTTTTTTTTTTATTAAAATTTATGCAATTCAAATTTTTTTTGAAAATCATATAAAAAAATTCATAGCCCTAAAGCTCTGATACCACTTGTGGGAATTGCATCCGTATACAACCCTTTAAATCGACAGGATTATAATGAAATTTAACTTATATGATTAATAGTCATAAACAAAATTGCATAAGACGAAGGGATTAAGAAATAACCTTTAGTCTTTGCGATAAAGGCCTAAGAACAAATACCAAAATAGGTATTCTCCTAATCAAAACACCCTAGATGGAACAAGATATGCCTTGAGATTGCTAGAACTCTTTTGTGAATTATGTGATGGTGGAGGCTCAACTTGTGATTAGGTTTTTTTTAAGAAGAACTAAAATAGGGAAACCAATTCCTTTATATAGTCCCCTATCACAAGGTATCCTAGTGTAATTAGGAAAGGTATTTTCTTTCCTAAAAACCCTCTATATGGCCGAAATTTTAGAGTATTATAATACTTTATTTTCGGTTCATATTTAGCTATTAATATATTGCAATTAATATCCGTATATTATTAATTATAAATATCCGTATATTTACAATTTTACTAATTCAACATATCAGTTTATATTTAATTTAGCTTGCAATATATATGACAATTAAATATAACCTTTTATATTTAATCGCGAATTACTGTTAATTCGGCTAAACAACATTATTTAATCTGTATTAAATAATTTTTTTATCATCACATTGACTAACCGTTTAGTCAAAAACACTGACTAACCTTTTAGTCATATTATAAGGCATCAATATAATTATTTTCTCAAATAATCATATCTCTCGAACACATCCAATAGGTGTGACTTTTAGGGACCATTTGATTACCGCCATCAGTATGACAATAACGTCAAACTTATCTAGCAAGCCAACCGTTATTGATAAACGTTAATCAACTGATTATTATACGAAGTATACCCTGTGAACCTACAGAGATTTATTTATGTTATTGCACTAACTGTGGAGGACACTGGCTCCAACAGTATAAAGACTTGAAGCTACAATTTTGGTGGCCGAATTTGAAAGGCGATGTTGTGTCTTATGTTGGTAGATGTCTTACTTGCCAACAAGTGAAAATCGAACACAAGAGGCCCGGTGGATTGCTACAACCGTTGGATATTCCACTATGGAAGTGGGAATCTATTTCTATGGATTTTGTCATGGCTTTGCCAAGGACCGTTGGAAGTAAAGATGTCGTTTGGGTTATCGTTGATCGTTTGACCAAGTGTGCTAGATTCATTCCGATCAAAGAGACTTGGAGTTTAGATCGACTAGCGAAAGCCTATGTTGATGAGATTTTTAGATACCATGGTGTTCCCAAGGAGATCATATCCGACCGAGATCCGAGGTTTTGTTCGAGATTTTGGAAGGCTTTACAAGAAGCCATGGGTAGTAAACTGTTGATGAGTACCGCATTTCATGCCGCTACCGATGGTCAGACCAAGAGGACTATTCAGACTTTAGAAGACTTGCTTAGGGCTTGTGCACTCGACTTCCAATCTAGTTGGGAAAAGAGTCTACCGTTGGTGGAGTTTTCTTACAACAATAAATATCATGCCTCGATCAAGATGGCTCCTTATGAAGCTCTTTATGGAAGGAAATGTCGAACTCCTATTTGTTGGAATCAATTGAGTGATGTTCGTGACTTAGGTCCCGATGTTCTTGTTGAAACCATTGATCATGTGAAGGTCATTCGTGATAGAATGAAAGCCGCTCAAGACCGACAAAAGTCTTATGCCGATGTCTGAAGAAGACCGTTCGAATTTGAAGTTGGAGATAAAGTGTTCTTGAAAGTATCTCCAATGAAAGGTGTTAAAAGGTTTGGTGTAAAGGGTAAATTGAGCCCGAATACATTGGACCCTTTGATATTGTGAAAAGGATTGGTGCCGTAGCTTACAAGTTGGACTTGCCCCCGAATTTGGCTAAAGTTCATGATGTATTCCATGTTTCTCAATTGAGGAAGTACGTTAGTGATCCAAGTCATGTTTTTCAAGCGAAAATGCCCGAGCTTGAACCGAATTTGTCCTTTGAAGAGAAGCCGATCCGCATTCTAGATCACAAGGATAAGAAGTTGAGAAGTAAAGTGGTTCCTTTAGTGAAAATCTTGTGGAGATGTGCCAATGTGGAAGAAGAGACGTGGGAAACGGAAGCTTCTATGCGTATTAAATATCCAAGCCTATTCGATTAAGGTATCTTTCTTTCGCTCAAGTTTCGAGGGCGAAACTGTTTAAAAGGTGGGGGTGATTGTAACACCCGCAAATGTACCCTATTTTTATAGTAAAAATATTTTACGGATACTTTTCAGCGAAATTTCGTTTTAGATTAGACTTAAATTTTCCGTGTCAAATTTATAATTTCCGAGTTCGTTTTTGGACTTTACGCGAGATTCCGACTAAGTTACGTCTTAAGAAGCTTTTGGACTTTTCCCATATGTTTTCCACTTACTCCCTCTTATACTCCCTTAACCCTAAACTCCCTCACACTCAACATCTTTTTCTTCCTCACCAAGTAACCACCAAAACCCTAACCTCCATATTTGATCGATCTTAAGATCATCACTACTCCTTCGTTTCTCGCTCAAATTCACTAAAGTTCGTCTTATTCTTTCCCTCTCATCGTCCTCTATCTTAATTGATAATAAAATTATCGTCTTTCTCGCTTTTCAATTTATCCGTCTTTCTCAAAAGTGAATTATATTCATCTTTTATTATCTAATTGTAGGTGGTGACCTCCAAGACCTCAACAAGGACTACTGTTTGATAGAAGAGGACCTCGACGAGGATTGAAGACGCAATAAGGTAACGGTGAAGGGTTACTCGATATCATTACGTGCTTTTAATGTGTTTTCTAATGTTAGTAATCGTATTTAGAATAGGATTAGAAATCATAGGAATTGTGTTGTTGATGATAGTTGTTGTTAGTTGATAATTGATATTGAGAATTGATGATTTGTAATGTTAGATGATGTTTGTTGAATGATAAGCCTTAGTGAAATTTGAGATTTTCGTGCATAATACACCGCAGCCGGCCGACCGGCAGCCGGTCAGCTAACCGGCTGGGGAGTGGCTGGAAGTTAATTGTGTTACGTAAAAGTTTTGGTATTACTTTGGTCTCAGCCGGCCGACCGGCTAAGACACATCTAATATGCCTTCGTTTTTCTCAAGTGACTTTGGTCCCACCCGGGTAGCTGGCAGCCAGTCCCTTTGACCGGCTGGGACTCGCTGCATTTTCAGTTGGTTTTCAATTGATATATTGGTGCCAGCCGGATAGCCGGTCCCCTTGACCGGCTGGCACACGCTGGAATTCTATTTACAATTCTTACTTATGTTTTCATTTATAATATTTCTGATGGTTCGTTTATCGTATAAATTTACGTAATGATTTTAAATATTAATGTTTCGAATATATGATATTCCATTCGCTTGTATCGCATGTTTTTTGACGGTTTTTCATATACCCCACTTTGAGTCGGTTTTACACATGTTATGGTTTGAGCACAAATTGTTATGTGCCTTGTACTCTCATTCCCTTGGCTACCTCTTCGTTCGTAAGGCTGGAATGTTGGAACGAGGAGTGTATCCTTACTACTTAATTGCATGTGTTAATGGGCATATGACGACGTTGTTGGGAGGCGAACGCTTTGCGTTGATCGACCTGGCCGTCAAATGTTGTATACTTGCGAGGTGGTGTCATTGCATGTAGCGTACCGCTTGTTATGATGCTTGTACTCTTTTCCACCTCTTTCGTGAAGGTTGACCGAATTTGGGGTACTCGGCGTCTATGATTGACCGAGTCTTGGATGCGAAATGTTTATCGCATGTCGAATTGGAAAACGTTATTCCGAGAGTCTGACCAGGTTTAGACTAGGATCGGATATTTATATCGTCGTCCTACCGGGAGGAAATTTGTCTACATATACGAAATGTATTGAATCGTGTATGCGTTCAGGGCAATGTTTTATCCCGTGGATGCGATTTTAATCATACTTGCCATGTACACGGTGCTAGTGCGTGTCATTTACCGTGAGAGATGTTGTCAACGTATTCGTACATTTAGATGGATGATAATATGATTGATTACTTGTGATTGTTGGATGACTTGGCATGGTTTGTTTGTCGAGTCTCAATCTTATCAAACTTATGCCGCTAACGGTGAGATGTAAGCCCTAGTGAGTGTATGGTTGCCTAAGAGTGTCATTCCCGAGTCTTTCGATAATATGATGGTTACGGTTTTGTACTTCATGTATCGATATCCTTATATATTGAATTGCCTATTTATCTTTCTCGTATTCCACATGTATATCTATATATATGCATGCTTCTTTTTCGTATTACCGTTTAAGTATGTTTATTGTGATATGGCTGGGAGAACCCGGAGTTACTCCCTATTGACTGTGGCGTTCATGTTTTTCATGGATGAACAGGTTGCTTGATTGGATGGCTTTTTACTTGTGGTATTTTGGGTTCGGGTGTGAGCAAGCGGGCGTTGGCTTGGATGAATCACCTCTAGACGTTGTTTAGCTACTTTTCTAATAACTTTGATATTTGATAACATTTTGAGAGACTTCGTCTCTTTGTAGTATATTCTACTTTGGTTTGTAATTATTTGACATTCCTCGTATTTTTATCTTAGCATGTAAAATTTTTAAAAACACCGTATTTTCCGCTATATATATCACATGCTTGCTATGTTTTATTTCCGCATTCGCGAGGGTTGTCACAGTTATGAACTTACATGTGAGAAATTAGAGGATTGATGTGATGAATTTGACTGAAAAACTACAAAACAGTGAAATGAAGATCTCACCGTTGGTTGATAGTAGCCGGAGAGAGTAGCCGGAGAATGAGAGAGTAGCCGGTGTTGATATGGAGGATATTGCGTGAAATGAATCTCGACGGTTGGGTTGGGATTTTTGGAGAGAGGAAAAGAGGAGCGTGAAATGAATGTCGACAGTTGGTTTGGTCTTCTTATTTGGGTAGTTCGTACGGTTCGCACCGAACTATTAGTTCGCACATAGCTCAATTCTATATATATATGATAGGTTCTTGTGAGTCCATCCTTTTTTTTTAGTCCATGAGTCCTCATCCTAGCCATTGGATGAGGGAGATGGATGGATGAGATTGTAGAGACAAAAATACACTTAACACTAATCAATTACCTATGCACTAATTAATTAACTTTCTCTCTCTAACTTTTCATTAATCACATTGGAGCACTTTTGAGTTTCTGAGATTTATGAGTGTAACTTCAGCCCCTATTTGTGTAACTTCAAACTAAAATGTGATTTCGACTATATAAATTTGAATTTATGAAACTTTAAGACAAGTTTATGTGATTTTAGACTTTTTATGAGTGTAACTTCAGTGATTACGAGTGTCACTTTAACCATTGTTTTTGTAACTTCAAACTAAAATTTGATTTCGACTACATAAATTTGAATTTATGAAAATTCAAGACAAATTTATGTAATTTTAGCCTTTTTATGAATGTAACATCAGTCATTACGAGAGTAACTTCAGCCCTTATTTGTGTTACTTTCAACAAAAATGTGATTCTTATCGTATAAATTTGAATTTATGCAACTTTAAGACAAATTTATTTGATTTTACCCTTTTTATAAGTGTAACTTCAGTCATTACGAGTGTAACTCCAACCCTTATTTGAGTAACTTTGACCCAAATTTTGATTTAATTTTAGCATTTTTATGAGGTAACATTATCCTTTATTAGTGAAACTTCAATTATTATTTGTGCAACTTTAGTCATTTATAGTATAACTTTATGCTTTAATATTTCCTAGTGTAACTTCAGTCCAAACCTATGTAACTTCAATCTTTACCCATGTAACTTCAGTTATATAACTCTTAATTGTGTAACTTTAGTCTAAAATAGTGTAAATTTAGATCTGGAAATAAAAACACCATAAAAAAAAAAGATCTAAAATAAATAAATAAAAACATAACAAATTTGAAAAAAAAACATAAAACATAAAAAAGAAATGTGTAACTTCAGTAAAAAAAAGTGTAACTTCAGTCATTATATGTGTAACTTCAGTCATTTTATGTGAAACTTTGGTGAAACAACACTACTAACCACAAAAAAAAATTGGTGGTTTTTGAGATTTGAAAAAGTAACAAACATAAAAAATTTGAAATATAAAAACGAGATCTAAAAAATAAAAACATAGATTCAAGATAAAAAAAAATAAAAAAAAAAAGAAGGGTGGTGGAGGGACGACATGAGAGAAGAGAGAAGAAAAAAAGAAAAAAAACGAGATCTAAAAAAAAAGGGTGCAAATCTGAAAAAACAAAAAAACAAAAGAGAAAAGAAGAAGAAGAAGAAGAAGATAGGAGGTGGCAGGAGAGGGCGGCGAGAAGGAGTCACGGCGAGGAGCAGGTGCGGTGGAGGTGAGGCGGAAGGAAGCAGATCTGAAAAAAAAGTTTTTTTTTTTTATTTGGCCAGTGGCCGGCGATGGGTCGTCGGAGTTCGGTAATCCCGGAGGTGGGAGATGAAAGAAATGAGGGAGGTTTTTGAATTTTTTGGGTTTTTGAATTTTTTGGGTTTTTGATTTTTTTTGGGTTTTAGAGAGAGATGAAGGAATAAAATTATGTGGGATAAAAGAGAAGTGGTTGAGTGGAAAATATTATATATTGAATTAAGATGGGGATTAGTGGTTAATTAGTAAAGATGAGAGAGTGAAAAATTAGCTCATTAATCCTCTTTTGGGAGCTTCAATCTCAGTCATTCATCTCCAAGATCTAAGGGCCTATAAAAGGACTTATTAACTCAACTTTTCTAAGAGAACTCACATTATACTTTCTATATATATATATATATATATATATAGATATATATATATATATATATATATATATAGAGCTGGCTAGTCTGACCCGACCCGAGTGACCCGACCCGAAACCCGAGCAAAACCGACCCGACCCGACCCGACCCGACCCGATGACGACCCGTAACCCGTTGACGACCCGAAAATCAGTGACCCGAACCCGACCCAGACCCGACCCGACGTTGACCCGACCCGATATTGACCCGATTAAATTGACGCCTTGACAATTATTAACCTTAATAATGATCAAAATGAAAGTGATTTATTGTTGAAATTGATATGTTTGACTTAATAATGAATTAATTAAACCAAATAATAATTTAAAACTAGATTTAATGGAAAAATATTGAAGTATTGCGAAAAAATAACTGGACCCGATTACGACCCGACCCAAACCCGACCCGACCCGATGTATCATTTGACCCGAAAATGACCCGACCTGATAACGACCCGAACCCGACCCGAAAGGGTTGGCTGACCCGATACGACCCAAACCCGATATGACCCGAACCCGATGTGACCCGACCCAAATCCGACCCGACTGACCCGATTGCCACCCCTATATATATATATATATATATATATATATATATATATATAGATTCAGGATCCAGTGAGAACCAACAAGATAATGAGAACCTTGAGAACCACTCACATCCCTTGGATCTAATGTGGAATAGACGATGGGATAAACTCATCTAGTATAAGAATCTCGCGCAAAAGTTAGAACACTGATCACACTAACCCAATATCATTCTACTCACCTCATTTTACCAAAACACATTCTCACTCCTCTTTTTTTTCTCTCTCTACGATTACTAGTGTCTCTGTGATTCATTTTCAACCACCGATCACCGTTTTCAACTACCGACGGCGATATGAATTGCTGATTTGATCATTCCTCAAGGAGAGTTACTCTTGCTGAATTCCTAATTTCGGTAATTATTTTCTCCACATTTGGCCTAATTCTAAGAAATCGAATTCTAATTTGTCATTTAGGTAATTATTTTCCCCAAGTTTTACCTAATTTCAAAGAAATACAACCCTAATCTGTCATTTCGCTACACTAATGACTCGTTCTTCATCTCCCTTTGATCATCAAGGTGTCCTACGACGATCTACCGCCAATGCTATGATTTTGAGCACATTACTTGGCATCTTCAAGCTTGTTTCCTTCTTCGTTCTCTCAAGTTTTATACACGGTTCTGTTCATTTAGATAATTTCTCATTTCCCCTTTATCTTCCTTTTCCCTCAATTTTTATAATTTTCATGCTTCAAATTAGTTCGTTACGTTTTGCATTTCTGATTTGTTCCGCTTTCTTGTTGATATCAACTACCCTATGTATCTTGATACCGCGTTTGTAAATATATCTTATATGAGATTTTGCATTCTCGTAGTCTGAAGCTAAACTTGATTACATGATCTAGGTAGTGTCTAAGAAAGTAGAGTAGGCTGATCTAGAAGTAACATTTAACTGCTTTATGATCGTCGCCATTTTAATACTAAGCATATATTATTATAATGCAGATTTGTACATGCCATTATCTCCAGAAGTATCATGGCAACATTCAGAATAATGAATTGCATCACAATCATCCTACAAGATTACTACAAGTAGCTAAGTATTACTTTACAAACATTCCCTTCTCGATTTGCTTGTGTAAAGATATAATGTTTGGGTGCGGTCTATGAGGCTGATTTGATAAGCTAGATTAACCCCTAGCTTGATGACTTATGATGCAGTGATATGCTTGCATATTAGTATAGCTCATATTTACTATTTACGGTGATTTGATTTTCACTTGTGAACTTAATAATGGCATATCACAAATTCTCATTTAAGACGGGGCGACCCGTCTTAAGCTTAAGACGGGCAATTCCCCCTCACAAAGAGCAAGTAGGGAGGGGGGGGGGCAATTGGGGAGATCCATTTGTCCCCCACTTGTCCCCCACTTGCTCTTTGTGAGGAAAGCTTAACCCGTCTTAAGCTTAAGATGGGTCGCCCCGTCTTTCATGAGAATTACTGATGCTACATTTAGGGATGATTTCAAAACAATGCAATTTTCATCTTGGTAGTTACAGACTCAAAAGTATTGAGCATGAAGTTTTAACTAGCCACTGTTTTGTTTTATCTAATGTGTCTTGCTTACTCAAAGTCTAATAATATCAAGTCAAGCACAGTTTATTTTTCATATTATACATGCTATTTGTACAGCAGTTTGTGTTTGACAGATATGCAACGAAAGATTCGCACGGTCAAGAAAAAAACACCAATCAACGCTTATTTTTTCACCTAAATCTACAAGTAAGAAAATCATATCCCATTTTATTAAATTTTCGTCCTTTTCAAAGACTCTTTTGTTGCATTATGTTAAAGTATGATAATCAAACGCTCCTTTAGTTGCACCAGACCATCAGTTACTTGAAATAAATTTCCCGGAAAAAGGTTCAGGAAAAGGGTTTAGGGTTGGATCAGGTATCCCCGCCTACCTTGAACCCTTTTCCGGAGTAGTTTAAGGGCACTATTTACCCCCTAATTTAAACCGTTTTCGATCATAAGTGAAGGGGTTTACAATTGGATTAGGCGGGTCCGCAGTAGCGGGCTATCTAATCAAACCCTAAACCCTTTCTCGTCCTAAATTTTAGGACATTATTCCCTTAGTTTTAATCCTGCCCCTAAAAAGAGTTCACTCTTCTCCTCTAGGGTGTCTTTTGCTCTTGCTCCCTTTCCCGTCCTAAATTTTATGATACATGTCCCATGTAAATGCATGAAGTAAGGTTCTATGTGTATGAAATAAGGTTCTATGTGCATGAAATAAGGTTTTATGTCCATGAAATAAGTGTTAAATGGGGATGAAATAAGATTATATGTGCATGAAATAAGGTTTTATGTGCATTAAAAAGTTCATCAGTTGCATTAGTTGGTTATATTATGATATATACTAATTATTGTTAGCTAAGGACATTATGGTTATATGCATGAAATAAGGTCCTATCTGCATTAAAAAGCTCTTCAGTTGCATCAGTTACGTTGGTTATATTATGATACTAATTATTGTTGGTTAAAGACGTTAATTTCATATGGGCATGAAATAAGATTCTATGTGCATGAAATAAGGTTCTATTTGCATGAAATAAGCTTCTAAGTACATGAAATAAGGGAAATGACTATGGAGATGTATGTGGTACATTGCATAAAGATTAAACAACCCATAATCAAGATATTAGAATAAAGTTTTTTTTCACAAGGATTATGAAGCTCCTTGCTGTCAAACTCTAATGTACACATACTGTAGTTTTCATCTTTTATTACTTAGCCACTACATTGCTTGGGAATCAAGAAGACTATACATGGATCGGCACCTTGAAGTTGGGACTTGGGAGACTACAATTATTCTCATTCTATAATATGTTTTGATTTATCTCTTTGGAGCAATTGTGTTGTGTATGACTCTCATTTCATTTTGTTTGTCCTATTTTAAAGGCTATTAGCTCAATGGTAGAGCAATGTGTACATTTTGCACAGAGGTATGGGTTCGAATCCCATATAGCCTATTAAATAACAAGTATCATGATTGCAACATGTCGAGATGCAAGTGGAACATTGCAGCGAAGATTAAACAGTCCATAATCATACTTGGGCAATGACGAGCAGGCTATAATTAAACCCGCAAGTGCAGCAAGAACGTCAAGCAAGAACGTCAAGGTGGCAATGTAATAGTTTTGTAGTGATCAGAATTTCAAAGACTAGCTTATGCATAGAAACTATGACCATACATTACGCTCTTTGGTGATCTCAATGTAAAAGGAACATATGTACTTCCTAGCCAATGTGGGAGTTGAACCCACATCTTGTGCATTGCACAATGCTCTTCCATTTGAGCTAATTGGCTTGAAAGTATACGAATTGAATAATAATCGACATACGCCACAACACATTTCTAGCAAAAAACAGGATTCAAACATCAAAATTAAGATAGGTGGATAGGAAGACGCACTCGTGTGAAATGCGATTAGGCTAGCGTATGAAAGCAGAATATCGAATCCTCTATGGCATTTGCACTTATGACCAGACCCCCTATGTTGCAGGCTGCCTGCACTAACCAGAATAACCTGTCAATTTACCGTCTAAAATGTAACGCCAAAAATCAGAATTGATACTCAGAATGATTAGGCAATTACGCCAGAAATCAGACTCTATTACTCAGTAGTTCCTAACTTTATAAAAGTGCATTACTTATGAAATAGAGCTACTCTTTTATGCGAGTTATGCGGAATCCCATAGGTTAAATACGCCTGCATTATATAAGAAACCAACAAGCTCCGAGTTCAGGTAAAACAAATTTAAGGAGAGTCACATTGATAGATATACGGTCCTTACATGCATAATCAGATAATTATACTTATTAATCCTGAATGCAATTTACGAGTTTGGCCTCCATTTGACTCACGTCCACTTTTTCCAGTTGCTCGACGAGGGCTCTGTATACTCATCAGATTAGTTTCAAGGAAACCATTTGACTCACGGTTACATTTATAAGTACTCCCTCTATTCAAATCATTTGTTTACCTTTATTTTAAAAGCAAAGGTAATTAATTATCTAGGACGAAGGCAAATACTCGCTAAAGACAAAATTTACAATTGCATAGTACGACCAATGCTTGACCTGTGGTAAATTATGTTTGCGCTCAATAGAAGACATAATTCCAACCCCTAGTAATTCACCATTCCTGTCAGAAGCACTGAAGAGGATGAAATTATGGCGGCGTTTAGTAAGCAAAACTCTTAAATGAAAATAGTACTTTGCATTGATCCTACATAATCGACTTTGCACAACTAAGTTACAGATCACACAGTATTCAAGCCATAAACTACCCAATCTCCCTTGCGGTATTTACAAATAACACATCATACTACCAGACTAAACGATTACTAAACATAATTCATTTTTACAACTTGAAACAAATAATCAAACCCTAAATTCAACTAATTTAATCGACGAATCAAAAAATTAAAAAGACATAATGACATAAACCATAATTTCACATAAATAAATTATCAATATCAAAATTTTACCTCGTCGAAGCATCAGGATCCATTGATCGTCAGGTATGGCTGCGTTAATCTCGACGATTGAACATATAAGGCAGAGTTAGTGATGTTGAAGGCTTTGATAGTCGAAGAGAGAGAAAGAAATATGAGAGATGAAGAAAAATTGGAAAATGAAATAGATATGAGTGTTTGGGGGTGCGTCCAAGGATTTGGAATTTTGTTGAGATAATCTCAGCCCTCCATAATATTATTAGATCTAAGGGATCTCAGTGGTTCTCATGGTTCTCATTATCTTGGTGGTTCTCACCGGATCTCGGCCCTATATATATATATATATAGAGTAAAGTTATAATTAGTCCACCTTCAAAATTGAGTTCATGAGTCCTCATCTTGCCCTTTGGATGAAAGAGATGGAGGGACAAGATTAGAACAAGATGGAAGGCTAAGATTAAAAGAAAAATGAATGGACAAGATTATAACAAAATGAAGGGACAAGATTATAACCAAATGAGTGAGTTTTAATGACTTTCACCTACATTACGAGTACATAATGATGTAACTTTAGTCAATAAAAGTGTAACTTCAACCATTATTTGTGTAACTTTAAGCTAAAATGTGATTTAGAGTATATAAATTTGAATTTATGTAACTTTAATATAAGTTTATGTGATTTTTACCTTTTTACGAGGGTAATTTTAGTCATTAAGAGTGTAACTTCAACCATTATTTGTGTAACTTCAAAATAAAATTTGATTTCGAGTATATAAATTTGAATTTATGTAACTTTAAGATAAATTTATGTGATTTTTACCTTTTTATGAGGGTAACTTTAGTCATTAAAAGTGTAACTTTAACCATTATTTGTGTAACTTCAAAATAAAATGTGATTTCGAGTATATAAATTTGAATTTATGTAACTTTAAGATAAGTTTATGTGATTTTTGCCTTTTTATGAGGCTAACTTTAGTAATTAAGAGTGTAACTTCAACCATTATTTTTGTAACTTTAAACTTTATTAGTGAAACTTCATTTATTAACTGTGTAACTTTAGTCAATAATAGTGTAACTCAATTTTAGGTAACTTTAGTCTTTTCTAGTGTAACTTCAGTCCATACTAATGTAACTATAGTCATTAATTAAGTAACTTCAGTCCTTAATAAGATAACTTTAGTCCAGTGCAACTTTAGTCCATAATTGTGAAACTTTAGTCAATAATTGTGAAACTTTAGTACATACTAGTGAAACTTTAGTCCATAATAATGAAACTTTAGTACATAATAGTGAAACTTTAGTACATACTAGTGAAACTTTAGTACATACTAGTGAAACTTTAGTACATACTAGTGAAACTTTAGTACATAATTGTGAAACTTTAGTACATAATTGTGAAACTTTAGTACATAATTGTGAAACTTTAGTACATAATTGTGAAACTTTAGTACATTTTAGTAAATACTAGTTAAACTTTAGTAAATACTAGTGAAACTTTAGTAAATACTAGTGAAACTTTAGTACATACAAGTGAAACTTTAGTATATACTAGTGAAACTTCAGTGTAACTTCAGCCCATACTAGTGTAACTTTAGTTCATAATTTTGAATCTTTAGTCAAAAAATAAAATATAAAAAAATGAGAAGTTAAAAAATAGAAAAACATTGGTGGTTGTTATTAAAAAAAAATATATGAGATCTAAAATAAAAAAAATGAAAAACATAAGAAATTTTAAAAATGAAAACCGAGATTAAAAAAAAAGAAAGTGAATCTGAAAAAAAAAATAGATCTAGAAAATGAAAAAAACGAGAAATCTAAAAAACGAGAAATAAACGTAAGAAATCTGAAAAAAAAAACCTGGATAAACTAAATAATTAATAACGAATTTGATAAAAAATCAACAACCATGTCTCGACCAACAAAAAACAATACAAGATTTGAGAAATATAAATAAATACCCACCAAATCTGGATAAACTAAATTTGAAAAAAAAATCCAGATCTGAAAAAGTAGCGATTTTCCGAGCCTCAAAAACGCCACAACAGAGCCGTAGTGGCCGAACAACCCTCCTCCGCCTCCCATCTCCTTCTCCTCTCCCTCCTCTTCTCTTCTCGGCCAGACCACCAGGCATCGGTGGTGGTGGTAGTCTGGCCGAGAAGAGGAGAGGAGGGAGAGGAGAAGGAGATGGGAGGCGGAGGACGAGGACGACATGGAGGAGGCCCGGACAGCCAGGCGGCTAGGCGGCGGGAGAGGAGGTAGATGGAGGACTTGGGGTCGGCAGCAGCGAAGGGGGGACAGAAATGGTGGTGGTTCTAGGGTTTGGCAGACGGAGGAAGGAAGTGGCGGTGGCGGTGTCGTGGGGAAGTGGTGGTGGGTGACGAAAGTGGAGAAGGTGGCGGTGTTGGTGGAGGAGCCAAAGTCGGTGGAGGAGGTGGCGGTGGGGGTGGGGTCCGGTGGGGAGTGAGGTTTTCTTTGGGTTTTATTTAAAAGAGGATGTTAGACAGAGAAAGGAGGTAGAAAGAGAATGGGAAATGTGAAAATAAGAGAAGATGAGTGAAGAAAGGGTATTTATATTAGGGTTTGTATGGATTGGATTGTGTGTCTCTCACAATCTTGACCCTCCATTTTGTTTTAATCCTAGTCATTCATCCTCTTGATCTAATGGCTTGGATTAGGACTCAAGGACTCAAAAGAGGAGGAGGGACTTATTTGAATCCACCTCTATAGAATAAGGATCAAATGAGTCCACCCCAAAAGAGTGAGTCCATAAGTCCTCTTTGAGTCCCTTGGATCTTGGAGATGGATGGTTGAGATTAAAACACAAAATTTGTCATTATGAATGGGTTTAACCCACTTTCTCTCACTATCCCACAAATTAAATCACTAATACTTACCTCCCTCTAATTCATTTCTCACACAATTCATTTCTCACACACAAATACTATCTCTCTAAAATTTCCTCCTCCTTCTCTCTTTAATTTCATCCTCTCTAAACCCACTCCCACAACCTCCCTCATTTTCATTCATCTTCTTCACTTCCGGCAACCACCGCCAACCACCCCCGGCCGCCGGCCAAAATTCAAAAAAAAAAAAAAACTGAAAAAAAAAAACTAGATCTGATAGAGAACCACTCGGCCTACCACCACCCTCCACCGTTTGACGCCCCTGCTCCTTACTTCTCTACCGCCACCTACAACCCCACCACCCTCACCATCTTCACCCCACTTATCAGGCTACCACCACCCTACCCTCACGCCGCCTCTCCTCCACCGTCCGCCCTTCCCCCGCCCCTGGCACCTCCACCGTCCAGCCTCCTTCTCCGGCTACCAACTGCGACACACCCCACCACCACCACAAAACCCCCAAAAAAACTAGATCTAAAAAATTAACACAAAAAATCACCAACAACCACCAACATCACACAGCTACACATTAAACACAACAATCACCACAAAAACGACATGTTTTTCCAAATCCGAAAAATAAAAACCCACCAACACCACTTCAACAACCTAGATCTAAAAAAAAAAAGAGAAAACGTAGCCGCGGCTGAAAGAGGTGCCAAGAGGAGGTCGGAGGAGGAAAGTGCGGCCGAGGAGTCGGGTGAGGGAGGCAGCGGTGAGAAGGCCGAAGGTGGTGGAGGCGAAGGTGTTTGAAGTGGGGTCGCCGCCCCTGCTCCTCTCTCCGTCTGCCGCCCTTCCTCCTCCTTCTTTCCTCATTCCTGCCGCCCTTCCTCCTTCCTTCTTTGTTTCTTTTTTTTCTTTTCAAATTTTTTCAGATTTTGTATTACTTTATTTTCCTTTTATTTTTCTTTTTTTAGATCCATGAGTTTGTTATTTTATTGCCACTTTTAATTTTATTTTTTTTAGATTATTTTTTCAGATTTGGTGTTACTTTTTTTATGCTTTTAATTTTATTTTTTTTACATCTTTTTCTTTTCAGATTTTTTGTTACTTTTTTTCCTCCACTTTTAGATTTACTAAAAAGTACTATTACTTTCAAAAAATCAATAAACAAAGTTTTACATTTTTTTTTTACTTATTTAGTTGATTTTAATTTTAGATCTACTAAATAAGAAGTACATTTTTGAAAAAATAATCGTATTAAGACGGAGGTTATTGATGGATTGAAGTTACACTCTCAATTGATTGAAGTTACATTCAAAGTGGACTAAAGTTATACTCTAAGTGGACTAAATATACACTATCAATGGGTAAAAGTTACACGTATATGACTAAAGTTACACTCTCAATATACTAAAGTTATTTTCTGAAAAAACTAGAGTTGCACTATAAAATAGTTAAATTTCAAAATTTCAAAATAAGATGACATAAATATACTTGGGAAAATAAAATTACATTAAAGTTACACTTATAAAACACTAAAGTTACACTAAAAAAATGTAGAAAATGTCATGAACTTGTCTTAAAATGACATAAAATTCTTTGTAAAAATAAAATTAAACTATTTTGGATAAAAGATACACTTTTAAAAAGGTAAAAGTTACCCTCTAAAAATACGTAAAATGTCAAAAACTTGTCTTAAAAGCATTTTTTAGTATAAAACTACACTATTTTGTATTAAAGTTACACTCGTAAAAGATCAAAGTTACACTCTAAAAAAACGTAAAATGTCGAGAACTTGTCTTAAAATCATTTTTTAGTATAAAATTACACTATTTTGGAGTAAAGTTACACTTGTAAAAGAATAGAGTTACACTATAAAATTACGTAAAATGTTAAGAACTTGTCTCAAAATCACTTTTTAGTATAAGGTTACACTTTTTTGAATTAAAGAAAATGCTAAAGTTACACTCTGAAAATACGTAAAATGTCAAAATCTTGTCGTAAAATCAATTTTTAGTATAAGGTTACACTTTTTTGAATTAAAGTTGCACTTGTAAAAGGCTAAAGTTACACTCTGAAAATACGTAAAAAGTCAAAATCTTGTCGTAAAATCAATTTTTAGTATAAAGTTACACTTTTGTGAACTAAAGTTATACTTGTAAAATGCTAAAGTTACACTCTGAAAATACGTAAAATGTCAAAATCTTGTCGTAAAATCAATTTTTAGTATAAGGTTACACTTTTTTGAATTAAAGTTACACTTGTAAAAGGCTAAAGTTACACTATGAAAATACGTAAAATGTCAAAATCTTGTCGTAAAATCAATTTTTAGTATAAGGTTACACTTTTTTGGATTAAAGTTACACTCGTAAAAGATCAAAGTTACACTTGTGAAACTGCACACTTGTAAAAAAACAAAAGTTATCCTTGAAAACAAAAGTTAAATCCTAAAAATGCTAAAATGTCATCAACTTTAAGCTAGAGAGAGAAACATAATTAGTTAGGGTATAAGTAAGGAATTAGTGTATTGATTACTTTTTGTTTTTAATCTTAACCACCCACCTTGAAGGATCTAAGGGCTCATAAGAGGACTTAGGGAGTCAAAAGATATGAAAGACTCATTTGAACCTTTCTATATATATGATATATATATATATAGAGGCAAGATCCGGTGAGTCCACCTAAATATTTGAGTCCGTGAGTCCAGCTATACAATATCACAGATTACACAAAACAATATCACTGATTGAACTATACAGTATCACGAAAAAAAACAACACAAAAGGGTTAAAAATATTTTATGTCATACTACACACGGTTGACGACGATCACCCACCCACCCATAACGACGACATATCCAAGCACCAAGATGACACAAGCACACAATTATCCGACACCGTCGTCACCCATTATTTATCCCATGTTTTCTTTTCTATCTTCGTATTCCTCCACCCATACACATTAATCTTACTCGGAGCTCACGCCACCCTCAATCGTCGTCAGTTATGAAGAAAAATGCGGGAGGCAAAGATGCTTAGTAGAGAGGAAATATGATAAAAGAAGCTCTATACAATAATCTTTGGTGAAACACCAATAATAGTGACCTTCCGGCATGAAAGGGTGAGAGATTGATGGTGTTTGTCGGAGTTTCGGTAGTGGAATCAATTGATGTGAAAAAAAGTATGAGAAAAAAAAAGTTAGTAATAGTGCACGAAAAAGTTGTTCAGTGGTGTGATATTGTATAGTATAACCCGTGATATTGTTTAGTATAGCTTGTGATATTGTATCCTGGACTAACGGACTCAAAAAGATATGGTGGACTCACATGATCCTAACTATATATATATAGAGAGAGTAAGGATCAATTGAGTCCTTACATATCCATAGAGTCCTTGAGTTCTAATTTGGGCCATTAGATATGTGAGATTAAGGGTTTGGATTGACTGTAAAAAGGACACCCAAATAGTGTAAAGTAGATGTGACTAATTACCTCTCTCCTCCCTCTCTCTTCTCCTTATCATTGCCCCACTTCCCCATGTACTCTCTCATTTACCTCTCTCCTGAAATCAGATTTTTCATTCAAACAAAGAAAACCTGATTTCTCCACCTACTCATTCTCTCTCATTTTCTTTTTTCTCATTTCATCATCTTCATAATTAGTTATGTTTCATTAGTTGCATTCTCTTAAAGTTTTATGAGTTTTGAACATTAATTTTGGAAGTAATCTTTGATCTCTTAGTTTAAACTTTTTTATTTGTTATTTTTCATTTGAAATTTTTGGGTTTTTTGTGTGTTTTTTAATTCCCGCGTAAAGTATAAGCGGTTTTATAAAAAGCTTTGTAAATCTTCATTCGGACTCCGATTAAGGCGAAACGAAAGCCTAAATTTATTATTTTTTCGAGCCCGTTACAATGGTAAAATTTTCGTATACTATTGAAGTTTCAAAGCTATCATTACTGCTTAATTGTGCTCGAAAACTCGGTTGAGTTTTGTTTAAATTACTTTTTTATTTTTTTTAACCTAATCTACTTTTTTTAATTCTTAATTGCATCTTTTTTTATGAAGATGGAGATTATGATGATGAAAATTACGAGAAATATGACCGTAAACTATAAATAAATAGTGTGTAATTACATTATAATTGGTGTAACTTTAAGTTTTAAAGAGTGTAACTTTAACTAAATATGGTGTGATTTTAACTAATATATATTGTAACTTCAGTTTTAAAAAATTTAAATTTCAGTTTTAAAGAGTGTGACTTTAATCTTTTGGGTGTGTAACAGTAACGAATAAGCAGTGTAACTATAATGGACAAGTTGTGTAACTGTAAAATTGATTTAAACTAATTGTTATTTTCATTATGGCTAATAAAATAGTCGTCCATTTTAAATATATTTTAATGTAACTTCAATGAACGTGTTATATAACTTTTTAAATCATATCTACTTTTTTAAATTGTTAATTACAATTTTTATTATGACAATAGAGATGATTATGAATAAAGATGATGAGAAACATGACCGTAAACTACAAGTATACTTTGTGTAACTTCATTTTAATGAGTGTAACTTTAAGTTTAAAAGAGTATAATTTTAAGTGAATATAATGTAACTTTAACTAATATATATTATAACTTCAGTTTTTAAAAATGTAACTTGAGAATAGAATTTATATAACATTATTTTAAAGAGTGTCATTTTAATATTTTGGGCGTGTTACTGTAATGAACAAGTTTTGTAACTATAATGGACAAGTTGTGTAACTGTAAAATTGATTTAAAGTAAATGTTATTTTTATTATGGCCGGTAATAGAGTCGTCAATTTTAGTTATATTCTAATATAACTTCAATGAGTATGTTTTGTAACTTTAACGAACAATAAGTGTTACTGTAATGAATGAGTTGTGTAACTGCGATGAACAATGAGTGTAACTGTAATGAACAATGAATTTGACTGTAATGAACAAGTGAAAAGCGGATATAAGACTCAAGGACTCCATGTATATTTAAGGACTCTATGTATATGTAAGGACTGTAACGCTTATTCTAGTAGTGTAAAGTGGATGTGACTCATTGTTTACATATATTAATATGTAAATTCACATTTACATGTTACACTCAATGTTCATTATAGACTTTTTACAAGAATGTAAATTCAGAATAAATTTTGTATCATTTCAGTTTTAAAAAGTGTAACTTCAATGTTTTGGATGTGTAATTATAACTGTAATGCACAAGCTGTGTAACTTTAAAATTGATTTAAAATAATTGTTATTTTCATATGTCCAAAAAGTAGTTGTCCCTTTTAATTATATTTTGATGTAACTTCAAATAACATGTTGTGTAATTTTAATGTTTAATAAGTGTTACTGTAATGAACAGCTTGTGTAACTCTAATGAACAATAAGTGTGACTATAATGAATAATTAGTGTACCTCTAATGAGCAGCGAGTGTAACTCTAATGAGTAGTGAGTGTAACTTTAATGAACAATGAATGTGACTGTAATGAATCATGCATGAAACTTTAATGAACAACGAGTGTGACTCTAATGAATAAGTTATGTAACTGTAATGTAGAATTACTTGAGTTTGTTGTCTTTTTTAGAATGAAGTGTAACTTTTAATTAACAATCAGTGTAACTTCAAGTCTGATTTGTGGAACTTTAATTAACAATAAGTGTATCTTCAAGTCAAATAGGATCTAATTTCAAATAAATGTCAATTTGTACTTATAACTTTAATTTTATGAGTAACTTCAAATATTTGCGTAAATAATACTTAATTTGAAGTAGATATGACTTAACTTTAAATGAAACCGAGCAATACTGAAAATTTCAAAAGCTCAATAATATATGAAAATACCACCATTACGACGGGCTCGAAAAAATAATAACTTTAGGCTTTTGTTTCGCCTTAAACGGAGTCCGGATGAAGATTTACGGAGCATTTTATGTTGTCGCTTTTAATTTATGCGAATTTAAAGTGACATGATTGGATGAGAGAGAAATGTGATTTGTCTTTTATAAATGTTAGAATGCATAGTCCACATTCTCTGCAACACTCTCTCTCCTCCCACTAAAAATTTCCTTTTTTTTTCAAGCCTAATAATACCCCACTAAAGTGTACCACTTGGCAGAATGTATGCCATTGATCTCATGCATCCAAAGGCCCTTATTAGGACTTAAGGACTCTAAGGATATGAAGGACTCAATTGAACTAAGCTCTATATATATATATATATATATATATATATATATAGAAAGGTTCAAATGAGTCCTTCATATCTTTTGAGTCCCTAAGTCCTCTTATGAGCCCTTAGATCTTTCAAGTTGGGTGGTTGAGATTAAAAGCAAAAAGTAATCAATACACTAATTCCTTACTTACACACTAATTAATTATGTTTCTCTCTCTAGCTTAAAGTTGATCACATTTTAGCATTTTTAGGGTTTAACTTTAGTTTTCAAGGGTAACTTTTGTTTTTTTACGAGTGTGCAGTTTCACAAGTGTAACTTTGATCTTTTACGAGTGTAACTTTAATCCAAAAAAGTGTAACCTTATACTAAAAATTGATTTTACGACAAGATTTTGACATTTTACGTATTTTCATAGTGTAACTTTAGCCTTTTACAAGTGTAACTTTAATTCAAAAAAGTGTAACCTTATACTAAAAATTGATTTTACGACAAGATTTTGAAATTTTACGTATTTTCAGAGTGTAACTTTAGTCTTTTACAAGTGTAACTTTAATTCAAAAAAGTGTAACCTTATACTAAAAATTGATTTTACGACAAGATTTTGACTTTTTACGTATTTCCAGAGTGTAACTTTAGCATTTTACAAGTGTAACTTTAATTCAAAACAGTGTAACCTTTTACTAAAAATTGATTTTACGACAAGATTTTCACATTTTACGTATTTTCATAGTGTAACTTTAGCATTTTACAAGTGTAACTTTAATTCAAAAAAGTGTAACCTTATACTAAAAATTGATTTTACGACAAGATTTTGACATTTTACGTATTTTAAGAGTGTAACTTTAGCCTTTTACAAGTGTAACTTTAATTCAAAAAAGTGTAACCTTATATTAAAAAGTGATTTTGAGACAAGTTCTTGACATTTTACGTAATTTTATAGTGTAACCCTATTCTTTTACAAGTATAACTTTACTCCAAAATAGTGTAATTTTATACTAAAAAATAATTTTAAGACAAGTTGTCGACATTTTAGGTTTTTCTAGAATGTAACTTTGATCTTTTACGAGTGTAACTTTAATTCAAAATAGTGTAGTTTTATACTAAAAAATACTTTTAAGACAAGTTGTCGACATTTTACGTTTTTCTAGAATGTAACTTTGATCTTTTACGAGTGTAACTTTAATTCAAAATAGTGTAGTTTTATACTAAAAAATACTTTTAGGACAAGCTTTTGACATTTTACGTATTTTTAGAGGGTAACTTTTACCTTTTTAGAAGGGTATCTTTTATCCAAAATAGTTTAATTTTATTTTTACAAAGAATTTTATGTCATTTTAAGACAAGTTCATGACATTTTCTACATTTTTTTAGTGTAACTTTAGTGTTTTATAAGTGTAACTTTAATGTAATTTTATTTTCCCAAGTAATTTTATGTCATCTTATTTTGAAATTTTGAAATTTTAACTATTTTATAGTGTAACTCTAGTCTTTTCAGAAAGTAACTTTAGTATTTTGAGAGTGTAACTTTAGTCATATACAGTGTAACTTTTACCCATTGATAGTGTATATTTAGTCCACTTAGAGTATAACTTTAGTCCACTTTGAATGTAACTTCAATCAATTGAGAGTGTAACTTCAATCCATCAACAAAGTAACAATAAATCTAAAAGTAACAATAAATCTGAAATCTAAAAGTGGAGGAAAAAAAAAGTAACAATTGAATGTAACTTTTTAGTAAATCTAAAAGTGGAGGAAAAAAAAAGTAACAATAAATCTGAAATCTATTTTGAGAGTGTAACTTTAGTTCGTTGAATGTGTAACTTTAGTTCGTTGAATGTGTAACTTTAGTCTACTAAAAACCTCTGTCGTCGTCACTCATAACACCAAATAAATCAGAAATCTATTTTTATTTAGTAGATCTAAAATTGGAGAAAATTAAAAAAAAATAAAGGAAAAAATAATAGTTCTTTTTTAAATTAATAGTTCTTTTTAGCAGATAAAAAGTGGAGGAAAAAATAATAATAATAATGATAATACTAATTTCGAAAAAAATAGATCTAAAAATAATAAAATTAAAAGTAATACAAAATCTACCAACTAACCCCTAAATATATAAAAAAAAAAAGAATGATAATAGAGGATGGTGGCACATCTGGAAAAAGAAATAAAAAAGAGAGAGAGACGGAGGGAGGGAGATGGAGGAAGCAGGTGCGGTATCAGTGCTGGGCAGGCGGTGCGTGGCAGGAAAGAGGACGTCAAGGCGGCTGTAGGGTCGTGGCGTGGCGGAGTCATGGCGGCAGGTGATGGTGTCGGCAACGGAATAAGTGGAGCACAAAGTAGATATTATTTTTTTTTTCAGATCTACTTTTCTTTTGTGTTTGTTTGATTTAGCGGTGGTTGTTGGTAGTGAAGAGCACGGTGGAAGGTTTTTAGGTGGTGGTGGTTGTTAGTGGTTGCGGTCGTGGTGGCAGTTTGATGGTGGTGGTGCCGGTTTTGTGGTGGCAGTTTGGTAAGCAGTGGTGGTGGGGTGTCGTAGGGGTGGAAGGTGGTGGTGGGCCGTGAGGAAGAAGAGATAAGGTGGTAGTAGGGATTTTTTTTTTGTTTTTTTCATTTATTTTATTGAAGGTGGTCGGCGGTGGCTGACAGTGAGTAAGAAGAGATAGGGGGCGGCGTGGTGGAGGAAGAGGCGGAGGATGAGGGGTTGTTTATTGAAGAGGCGGAGGATGAGGGGTTGTTTATTTTAGATCTAGTTTTTTTTTGTTTGAATTTAGTGAGAATTGAATAGGGTGTTTTAGAGAGAAGTAGAAGTGTTTTTTAGAGAGAAGAAGGAGGGGTGTTTATGATGAATGAATTGTGGGAGGAGTGTGTTAGGAAGATTGATGTATTAAGGGTTTAATTAGTGTGGATGAGAGAGAAGTAGGTTAAACACCTTATTAATGACAATTTTCCTCTTTTAATCTAAGTCATTCATCTCCAAGATCCAATGGCCTATAAGAGGACTCATGGACTCAAGGAAACAAGGTGGACTCATTTGATCCTTGTTCTATATATATATATATATATATATATATATATATATATAGGTTATTGTGAGTCCACCCTTTTTTTTGAGTCCATGAGTCCTCATCCTAGCCATTGGATGAGAGAGATGGATGGATGAGATTGTAGAGACAAAAACACACTTAACACTAATCAATTACCTATGTACTAATTAATTAACTTTCTCTCTCTAGCCTTTAGTTAATCACTTTTGAGCATTTTTGAATTTCTGAGATTTGTGAGTATAACTTCAGCCCATATTTGTGTAACTTCAAACTAAAATGTGATTTCGACTATATAAATTTGAATTTATGAAACTTCAAGACAAGTTTATGTGATTTTAGCCTTTTTATGAGTGTAACTTCAGTCATTACGAGTGTCACTTCAACCATTATTTTTGTAACTGTAAACTAAAATTTGATTCGACTTTATAAATTTGAGTTTATGAAACTTCAAGACAAGTTTATGTGATTTTAGCCTTTTTATGAGTGTAACTTCAGTCATTACGAGTGTCACTTCAACCATTATTTTTGTAACTTCAAACTAAAATTTGATTCGACTTCATAAATTTGAATTTATGAAACTTCAAGACAAGTTTATGTGATTTTAGCCTTTTTATGAATCTAACTTCAGACATTACGAGTGTCACTTCAACCATTATTTATGTAACTTCAAACTAAAATATGATTTCGACTATATAAATTTGCATTTTTATAACTTTAAGACAAGTTTATGTGATTTTAGCATTTTTCTTAGTGTAACTTCAACCATTATTTGTGTAACTTCAAGCTAAAATGTGATTTCCACTAAATGAATTTGAATTTATGTAACTTTAAGAAAATTTTATGTGATTTTAGCCTTTTCTGATTGTAACTTCAACCATTATTTGTGTAACTTTAAGCTAAAATATGATTTCGACGGTACAAATTTGAATTTTTGTAACTTTAGACAATTTATATGATTTGAACCTTTTTATGAGTGTAACTCCAGTCTTTACAAGTGTAACTTCAAACCGTATTTGTGTAACTTTAATTTTAAGACATATGTATGTAACTTTAAAACATGTTTAGGTAACTTTAGTCATTTGAAAAATTTAATTTAAATTGATTTAACTTTAAGGCATATTTTGGTAACTTTAGTCCTTACTAATATAACTTCAGTTCTTAATTGTACAACTTCAAGCATAACTTCAGTCTCTTAATAGTATAACTTCAGTATCTTAATAGTGTAACTTCAGCCCTAAAAGTGTAACTTCAGTCCTTAAAAGTGTAACTTCAGTCCTTAAAAGTGTAACTTCAATTTTTAATAATGTAATTTTAAAACATGTTATCTTTAGTCATTACTAGTGTAACTTCAGTCCAAAATAGTGTAATTTCAGTCCAAAAACACCATCAATCATACTAAAATCAAAACATAATAGTGTAACTTAAGCAAAATCATACTGTGTAACTTAAAACATATAAAATATAAATTTGAAATCAAATCATACTAAAATCAAATTTGAAATCTAAAATCATACTAAAATCATATAAATCATACTAAAATCAAATTTGAAATCCAAAAACACCATCAATCATACTAAAATCATACGAAATCTAAAATAAATAAATAAAAACATAACAAATTTGAAAAAAAAAACATAAAACATGTAAAATGTGTAACTTAAGCAAAAAAAACTGTGTAACTTCAGTCATTATATGAGTAACTTCAGTTACTAAAAGTGTAACTTCAGTCATTATATGAGTAACTTCAGTTACTAAAAGTGTAACTTCAGTCATTATATGTGAAACTTCAGTGAAACAACACCAATAACCACAAAAAAAAACTTGTGGTTTTTTAGATCTGAAAAAGTAATAAACATAAAAAACTTGAAAAATAATAATGAGATCTAAAAAAATAAAAACATAAAAAACTTTAGTTTTTAATAAAGAAACTTTATTATTTAAAAGTGTAACTTTAAGCCTTAATAGTGTCACTTCAAGCCTTAATAGTGTCACTTCAGTCTTTTATTGTGTAACTTCAGTCTTTTTTTTGTGTAACTTCAGTCTTTTTTTGTGTAACTTCGGTCAATAAATAACCAATAATAACAACAATAACTATTTATTGCATTAAAAATACGAGATGATACAATTTTTTTTTTCAAAAATCTATTTCTTTTTTTAGTAGATGTAGGATTAAAATCAACTAAATAAGATAAAAAAAAAAGTAGATATACATAACTTGTTTATTGTTTTTTCGAAATTAATAGTACTTTTAAGTAAATCTATGAGAATATACATAACTTTAATAGACTAAGTATGTGACTTTAATATATAAGGTGTGAAACTTTAATAGAATATTTGTGTTACTTTAATAGACGTTATTGACGTCCCTTTATCATATCGGAAAAAAAAACAGATCTGAAAATTTAAAAAAAAAAAAGAAATTTAAACAACACAACAACAACAACAACAAAAACAACAACAACAACAACAACAACAACAACAACAACAACAACAACAACAACAACAACAACAACAACAACAACAACAACAACAACAACAACAACAACAACAACAATCTTGACCCCACAGGCCACACCAGCCCCACCCTCACCCCGAGGCCACAACCCCCTCACCTCGACCCTTTCCCGATGGCTTTCCTGACAACCTTGACCCTTTCCCAACGCCTCGACACCACCAACACCACCAAAACCGCTGTCCTCCTCCACCCTCGACAATACTAACACCAGATCTGGACAAAAAAAGAAAGGAGAAGAAGAAGAGGAGATGGCAGACGGAGAAGAAGAAGTCGCGGTGGAGAGGAGGAGGATGAGCCGCGGAGGAGAGGAGTGTAGTAGTGGTAGATCTCGTTTTTTTTCCAGATCTACTTATTTTTTTGTGTTTGTTTGCTTTATGGTGGTTGTGACAACCCTCGCGAATGCGGAAATATAAAACATACAAGCATGTGAAATAATATGCGGAAATAAGGTAATTTAAAAACCTTTAAACATGCAAGATATATAACACGAGGAGTGTCAAAATATTACAAACTAAATACGAAATACAACAAAGAGACGGGGTCTCTTAAAATGTTAGCAAAGAACAAGTGTTTAGCAAAACTAGCTAATATCGTCTAGAGGTGAAAACTTCCAGGGACAACGCCCGCTAGCTCACCCCCGAACCCCAAAACATCATATCCAAAAAGGCATCCAAGCAAGCAACCTGTTCATTCATGAAAAACATGAACGCCACAGTCAATGGGGAGTAACTCCGGGTTCTCCCAGCCATATCACATTAAACGTACATATAAGGAAATACAAAAGTAAAATCATGCATATATAGATATACATGTGAGTTACGATAAGAATAGATAGGCAATTCGATAAATAATGATAAGAGCATATGGAATAAAAATCCAAATCCCTCATGTTATTCAAAGACTCGGGAAAGACACTCTTAGGCAACCGAATACGCTTACTAGGGCTTACATCTCACCGTTAGCGGTATAAGTTTGATAAGATTGAGACTCGACAAACAAACCATGCCAAGTCATGCGATGACCACAATAAATTCATCATATTATC
>JAIUZE010001775.1:0-18196 GCA_022085475.1 Heliosperma pusillum
GATTCTATGAGTCTTAGAAGGTGAGATGCAAGCCGGCTAATGTTGATATAGTTTGGATTACCGGATGTTAACTGATTCACATGATATTATGTTTGATTAGGGTTTGAGTGTATCATGGCCATGTTAACGGTAACCTCTGAGCTAGCATACCAGCTTCCCTACCTCGTGTTATAGTTTATTATCGGTTTCACATGATAGCGTTCACATGCTAGGTTATATGTTAGTTATCTGTTTCATAACATGAAAAGCATATCATATATGTTAAAGTTTTGTATTTTCCATATACATTGCTTTTATGTTATTCATGTTTTATTAAACGTGACATTTCGTGGCTGGGAGAACTCGGAGTTACTCCCCACTGACTGTGGCTTCCGTGTTTATATTTAATGCGGTTGACAGGTTTGTGATGCATACATTGGGTACATTGACGAGCTAGCGAGCGAAGTATTTACCTTGGACCTATATTCGGTTCTTAGATTGTATATTATTATACACTCTTTTATTTCCGTATTTATACGGGAGATATGTCTTCCGTCTTGTATAATTCTTATGTATAATATTATTTTACTTTTGTTATGAACCTTTTTATTTATGACACCTTTGTTTATTTATTTAAATTAATTTTTTTCTTTCCGCAAATTTGAGGGTGTCACAGTTGGTATCAGAGCATTTTTGCTCCCGACGCACGTTTGTGTACCCTTGTATAAAATAACTTGACCTTAATAAAATAATGAACTTGTGAGATAGAATGGTAGGATGGGTAGATTAGGATTTATGTTGTAGTCTAATTGTTTATGCTAATTGTTAGGAGTAACTTAATTTGTTTTGTTTCTTATGAAGACGGTTGGACCGCGTGTAGAAGAGATCGTTGTTAGTACCAACCAGGTCCCTCCTCATAAAGAAGACAATTGCCAAGGAGGCTATGCTTGGGTGGCTAGCCAGATTGCTAGGAGCAATATTACGCCTTATGGTGGAATATGTGTTACCTAGAAGGAGTATCCTTTACCGAAGATTTGAAGAGTTATAAGCTTAATTGAAGTGAACTCCTTCTTCATCTTTGAATTCTCTCGTCCTTATAGTATTATGCCCTCTTCCTTCCATCTAGGTGCTTCTTTCTCTTCCAACCTATTTGCCTCTTGGAAATTTCTCTAGATAGTTCCTCCATCTTACTATTGGTATCCTTACCTCCCTCTTGTAACATTTTTATGGATGTCATCACCATCGGATTGTGGTATATTATACTTAGTCGGAAGAACTTTGAATCTTGTGGAATATTAGTGTTTGTTAGAATGAACTTGTGATTTGAGGGAAAATGGTATAGATCTAATTTCACCTATGGTGTGAGAGTTGGTATCCTTGAGGAAGGTGTGGTAAGGTATGTTTAATGATTTTAATGCTAGATACTTGTCATGAATGGTGTGTAAATAGTTCATGATATTCGATGGTGTAAGATCGAATGAGTTGGCTAGGACTTCTTAACTCATTAGTAATTTAGTCTTTTGGACTTAGAAGTTTAGTATTGGTTTGAAGACCATGCTTATGATATGTCTATTTTGGAGTAAATAAGAAGTTTCGAATATGGTACCTAGCCATCCTATTAAGCTAGTTCCGTGTTTAGATGATTATAAGGATTTGAGGATAAACTTAGGAGGAAAGTCTCTTAGTGGTTTTAGACTATGAAAACTTGAAGTTGCAATATCATTTCTTTTGAGGATCGAATTAAGCATAATGGTGGTTGGTTGTTGTGGTTAAGGATTTTAGTGGTTCTTTAAAGGTTACTTGGAAAAATAGTTGTTTTAAATGTTGGACCCTAATGGGAATAATTACCTTGTGGAATTTTGGATTTGGATGACCAAACTTGAGGAATATTGTTATAAGCAAAAACCGATGTATGGAGAGTTTGATGGAGCTAAATAAATTGATTTACGGTCGCATTGCCCTATAATTGGCAAAAGTTAAGTGAAATGAGATTTGGTAACTAATCTCTTTTGAGGATTTGTGTTTTAACTTTTGAAGATGAGAAAGTTCATTGTTAATAACTTAGGATAATGAATTTTTGAAATAAATTGGATCAAAGGATTTCATAGTAAGCCTCTTTTACTTTGTGGTTGTTAGCGATCTTGTTTCCCTAATTATAAATATTTAGATGGTGGTTTCCAATAAGAGTTTTAATGGAGCTAAGAAGATTAGAGTTCGTAATGAATCTTTCATGGGTTGTTAGTTATGAGTTTACCGTACCGATGGATCTTAGAAGATTTTAATTGAATCTGAATAATTGAGAGTTATTACTCGATGTGTCATGCTTATGAAATATTTTGGAAGGAATCTGATGATGGAAAATGTTGAGGATATATTGCACTCTCTTGAGGGCTAGATTCTAGTGCAGTTAGTGTTGTTGAGTTACGATAGACATTTGAAGTATCATAGATGGAAGATAGTATGGTGATTCATTCCTCTCTTTTCTCTCTTTCTATTCGATTTATTCTTTCGAATATTTCGTTCCTTCTATCAATTATCATCTCGTATAGATAGGTTATTAGAAGCTTTAGTTAGAAATTTTAGGTATAGATAGTAGTGTTATTACCTTTACTATAGAATTTTTGAACTAATCGCTTTTGGAAATTTTTGATGATTTCAAGTATTTTACCGTCAAGGAGTGTTGAGACTTGTTATTGGAGACGTTCGATAACTAGTTTTCTCATTTATTGATGCGAAAATGTATCTTTTAAAGTCTTTGACTTGGGACGTCGATGTTCTTAACAGCTGACGAGAACCTTCCGTTCCATTAATAAGACCCTATATTTTTATTACAAATATATTTTTAACAGTTTTGAAATGGACCTATATATATGTTACTTTCCTTCTTCTAAGTTTCGAGGACGAAACTTTTTAAAAGGAGGGGTGATTGTAACAACCCGAAAAGTACCCAATTTTTCTAATAAAAATATTTTACGGATACTTTTCAGCAAAGTTAAGTTTTAAAATAGAAATTTTTGTTTCGAGTCGTATTTTGAAATTCCGGGTTCGTATTTGGAATTTTTGAGAGATTCCATGAGAATCCCGTTTTTAAGTCATCTTTGACTTTTCTTGACTTTTAAGTCGTCTTTGACTTTTCTTGACTTTTTAAGTCGTCATTGACTTTTCCTGACTTTTAAGTCGTCATTTAACTTTTCTTGACTTTTAAGTCATCATTGACTTTGCTTGACTTTTAAGTCGACTTTGACTTTCGTTGACTTCTCCGACTCACCTCGTAAATTTAAAGACCAAAATTATATTTTTAAAAATAATAAATTTAATTTATTTTTATTTAGATTTATTAAGATTTATGATAATTTAATAAAATTATTTTGAATTTATTCGGAATTTATAATAAGGTTTTACGGTTTAAACCCGAGCATCATTTAACTATTCCCGAGTCATCGTAAATCCCGAAACAAACCCGAAACCCGACTTTGGCATGAGTCACACGCTCATGTCATCTTTTTCCACTCATATGGGATCTTTTAATTAAAATGATTAAACTAATAATAATATCTAAGATATTTACAACTTTATCGATCCGTCAGTTTAAATTACGCAAATCGATAAATCAGACCCGATTTCTTTGATGAACCACACGGCTCTTCTTCCTCTCTTAACGCTTGATATTTTCCTTTCTTTTGATTACAATAACATAATATCTTGATATTTGATTTAATTAACTTAATATCTAATTAATTACCGTAATATAATTATTAAACCCGAGTCAATTCCGTAACAACAATTTCAAAACCCGACTCCATATTTCTTCTATATGTACCCGGCTCACACCCACCCACTTTACTCACTAACAACTTTTCATTTTACAATAAATCAAATTAAGATCTAATTAATCGTTCTTCATCGTTCTTCATTCGTTCTTCGTCGTTCTTCATCCGTTCTTCGTCGTTCTTGAGCAAAATCATCATAAAACCTTCATTTCTTAATTAAATCCGTCCTAACTTATATTTCTTGAATCTCCTCTTCGCTCTCCATCTTCAAGTACGGTTTATTTTCAATTCCGTCAAAATCGTTTTCAACACTTTAATTATGGAAAATCAAGTTTTAGTTCTAATAAAGTTATTCTTGTCATTTCTTATAGGGGAAGATTTTGAAGACGAGTTTGGTGACTCGTATATTTTAGGAGAAGACTAGAAGACGGATTTCTTATTTCTTAGTTCTTATATTTTGGTGCTACTTGATTTTTGTGCTAGCTAAGGTAACGATTCCGAGTTACTCGACGAATAAACGTTACATATCTTTTGTTTTTGTTTAGTGTTCTTGACATATTTGATGATTGTTCATAATCATGATTTTTGTATGCATGATGGATGAATTGGATGTTTAAAATGGTTGTTTGTTAATTAAAACATGTTGGAATTAATTAGGTGTTTGTTGTTGTTGGGGCCGTGAGAAATGGCTGGAAAAACCAGCCCAAACCAGCCCAAACCAGGCCGGTTCAGGCCGGTTCAGGCCGGTCCAGGCCGGTCTGGATTGGTCCGGGATTTGTCCTTTGGGTTTTTGTCGATACTTGATTGTTTTGTTGTTGTTTTGACGGGTTTTAAATATGTTAAGCATGCGGGAAATATTAAGAAACGGTTTTTAGAAAAGATAACCAAAACCGGTCCAAAATGAACCGTGGGTCCCCTTGGACTTGTGACGGTTTTTGATTATTGTTATTTTATCTTGTTTGGTAATATTTAGCAAGTGGGAAATTTTAATAAGTAAATTATTTAATTAAAAGTGTTTTTCATAAAATTATTATTTCTCACATGTTAGAAATTATAATACGAGATCGTAGTTTAATTTAATATCCTTTAAAGTCAAGCGGGTTTTTAATAAGATTTAATAATTCACATGTTAGAAGTTTTAATAAAATAACATGTAATGAATATGTTGATTTTATGTCTATGTGATAAAGACTCTGTTTCTAGCCGGTTTGACCAAACGGGTTTGGTCAAACTAAGATCTAGTAAGCCCCGTTTTGACTAATGACCCCGTCGCGGGACTCGGGTCGGGGATTTGTCTTCAAGTAAGGTTTTATTTAATTATTGAATTAGCCTTAGTAGATCTGAGGCGATATGATAGTTGATTATGATTTATATGCAATTAGTCACATGATAGGATGTTTTTCCCGTGACTGTTTTATTATATGGTTGGTGTCGTGTTGACTAAGTAACCATAGAGAATTATGAGTATATGGCGTCTTGACCATTCTAATTCTAAATGAGTATCTTGGACCATGACATTGATAGGCCCGTACTATCTTTAACGAGTTTATAGTTCACTGCTTGATAGCTTTTGTGTCACGGCCTGGGGGGCTTATCTCCAAGTCGGGGCATGGCATCCTAAGAGTTCCGCTTTGGGAAGGGAGCCAGCTTAAGTACTAGCCATCTCTGCTTAGGGGGTCCCCTAGTAGAGTTTCTCGTGTACGGTTATGTCATGAGACGGGGAATGGAATAGCTGTTGTCGCTAGGTCTGATCAGTCTAGGACTAGGATGTTTTCCTACCTTGTGGTATAGCCTCGAGTTACAGAAGTCTACTATTGACTGTACTAAGAACTTATGCCTGTTTGTAGAAGTATTGGTCTTTCATGTTTGATGATTCTATGAATCTTAGAAGGTGAGATGCAAGCCGGCTAAGGTTGATAGATTTTGGATTACCGGTTGTTAACTGATTCACATGATATTATGTTTGATTAGGGTTTGAGTGTATCATGGCCATGTTAAAGGTAACCTCTGAGCTAGCATACCAGCTTCCCTACCTCGTGTTATAGATTAATAACGGTTTCACATGATAGTTTTCATATGCTAGGTTATATGTTAGTTATTTGTTTCATAACATGAAAAGCATATTGTATATGTTAAGTTTTGTATTTTTCCATATACATCTCTTTTATGTTATTCATGTTTTATTAAACTCGACATTTCGTGGCTGGGAGAACTCGGAGTTACTCCCCACTGACTGTGGCTTCCGTGTTTATATTTAATGCGGTTGGCAGGTTTGTGATGCATACTTTGGGTACATTGACGAGCTAGCGAGCGAAGTATTTACCTTGGACCTATATTCGGTTCTTAGGATTGTATATTATTATACACTTTTATTTCAGTATTTATACGGGAAATATGTCTCCCGTTTCAGATACTTTTTATTGTATAATATTATTTCCTTATTTGTTATGAACCTTTTTATGTAAGACACCTTCTTATGATGAATATATTTAATAGTAGGTTCCGGTTTTAAAATGTACCGATTTTCACTAAAGTGAACCTATTAGAAACGTATTCTCATCTTTTATTTATTTAAATTATTTTTTTTCTTTCCGCAAATTTGAGGGTGTCACAGATACTATATATTTGGGTTAGTAGCTTTGGCCTTATGATTGTTAAAAAAATGCGGGAATTACCTATTGGAAGCGGTTAAGGTGTAACTGAGATGAGTTATATAATCTTGGGGACGCGTTTATTAGCAAAGTTTGTGATGTTAAATTGAGAAAGGCCTTGGAATGATGTGGATATAGTTTGGGTTTGGCAAAAATGCTCGGGAAGATGATTTTGGTATTTGGAGTAGAGTGTTTAGTTCTCCCTATTGCGTGGGTTTCCTCCGCTTTGACCGTCAACTTTATCGCTCATTCCTCTCATATCCATCTTGATAAGTTTTCTTTCGGGAACAAAATATGTATATGTTCATCATTCCTCTCTCTGCCTCTCAGTTTGACTCTTATTCAATTTGCTACGCTTTGGACATTGTCCTTCTTCCCGCTTTTACTTTTTTTAATAAGCCTTTTTGTTTCATTTTACTCGTTGTGTGTATCTTTTTTTACCATGATTTGTGATTGTTATGATCAAGTTGCCTTTATGTGCATGTAATGTCTCGTTATCCTGAGTTCACTCTTTCAGAAAACTTCCAAATTTTTTTGTTGTGTTTCAAATTTATCCTTTCGAAAATGTCTGAAAATGAAATTTTCTACTTTCTTTTTGTGAAAATGGATTTATACTACCCGTAATTTGGATTTTGCGTTTGGTTGGATGCTAGGACTTGTCATTAGAGACATCTAATAACTAATTCTACACTTATCAGCGTATGATTTTATTTTAATCTTGTCTTTACTTTGGAATGTTAGTGTTCTTGTGTGCACGACAAGAGCTGCTTCGTTCCCAATAAGGAGACTGACACCTTCGAAAACGTTTCTTATACATTTTTGGAAAAATGTCTTGTTTTTATAATAACATTTCCTTGTAAATGTTTTGGATGTCAGATTTGAGAAACCGATTTTTGTTCTTGTAACTTTTGGTTTCTACTTTCAAGTTTTAAGGATGAAACGTTTTAAAAAAAAGAAGTGATTGTATGACCCATATTTTATAATAATGGTTATTTATTAAAGTCGTTAATTTTATAAAATTAACTTTCACTTCTATGGGTTAAAATATTTTAAATCGATAATTTTTGATTTCGTAGCTTTGAATTAATGATAAATTGAATTTAGTTTAGTTGGGTAAAAATCATCGCATTTCATCTCGTTTTAAGTTCGTAATCGGGTACTACTCGAAATTCCAAATGAGTCAAACCCAACCTTGAGTTTTGGGCCTTTTATTATTCATATCCCTAAATCAAACCCGTATTACTCCATATTCTTCCCTCAAATTTTCTGCTCACGTTTCCTCTCTCTAAACTCTATAAACACCAGTAACACCCACTTACTCTCAAAAATCTAAATCCATCATATCTCACACAATTCTTCACAAAACGAAACCATTTTCGAACCATTCTTCTCCTTGTCTCGCCCTTCTTCTTTCGATGTAAGAAAGACGCCATCTTTCTTTAGCTTTCTATAAATCCGTCTTTCTAGGGTTAAGTATTTTCACTCTTTTCCTTGGGGCTTTCGTTTGGGACAAACTTAGATGACTCGGCTTCGCTAGTTGACATTTTTTAGCGCTAAATAAGGTAATGTTGACGGGTTAGTCTATATCAAATTATATGTGTTTTCTATGTATTTTACGGTAGTATTAATGAGAAAGACGAGTTCTCTGGTAGCCATTGGTATGAATTGATGCTCTCACATGTTGAAACGTTGAATGTTGATAGTGTGGTAGTAAATCTACCATTTCGTTAATCAATTATGTGTTAAAGTAATTATGGTTTGTTGAATTAACTCCCGCGATACTTGTATTGGATGCTTTGTGACTCAGATAATGTTGGAAGGTTGTTGAGTGTAGGATTTGAGTTGATATCATCTTTTGGTTGAGTTTCAAATGTCCTAAACACTCGCTTGTGTTGTCCCATAGCCTACTCGACCGAGTATGGTGACCCACTCGACCGAGTGGAGGTCACTCAACCGAGTAGATGAGCTACTCGATCGAGGGCCCTTGTAACAGAAGCCCCTGATTCTTGAACACTCAAACGACTGTTATGATCACTCGATTGGTAGAGGTCACTCCACCGAGTAGAGGTCACTCGACCAAGTGCCTACTGTGTGACTGACCAACGTTTGTAAAATGGTCATATCTTCCTCTTTTCTTGCTTTTTTTGGGTGTGTGACCTAACGTTGGAACCATAAGAGAATAAGCTATCACCACCTTCTAAAATTACTTCATTATAAAGTTTAGAACACAAATTATGACCGTTTAAAGTTGACCTTTGTCTTAGATGGTTTCCAAACACGTTGTTTTGAGATGGGATTTATATTCCTTATTGATTATGCTCCCTAAACCTTGTCTAGTGCTTATGTATCATGTATTTACTCTTATTTATTATTGTTACATTTTTCTTATGCATTATTCACATGCTTAGTGACAGTTTTGGATGTTTAGCTCCTTTGAGTCATATATATCTTGAGTAATTCGTTGAGTGTTGTTGTTTGTTTTGTGACGGTTTTTGATATGGCCTCTTTTGAGTCGGTTTTACCTTATGTTTTTTTATCTGAGCACTACTCGTGAGTGCTTTGAACTCTCATTCCCCGGCTATACCCTTATCCTCGTTAGACTGGATTGTCGAAGCAATGGGGTGTATCCTTGATGCTTGTATGCATGTTTTAGTGGGAATATGATGACGTTGTTGGGAGGCAAAAGCAATGCGTTGATCAACCCGACCGTCAAATGTAGTATCCTTGCGAGGTGTTGTCTTTGCATGTAGCGTACTTGTTTGACTTTTATGTGACAATGTATCCATTAGATTCCCTTGCCGGATTAGGTATAATGTCCTCTTCCGCCTCCTCCGTTAGCTGCCCTTGTCGATTTGGGGTTACTAGGATCCCGTTCCGTCGATTGAGTCTTGGATGTGGAACGTAATACTACATGTCGAATCGGAAGACGTAGCAGTCCGAGAGTCTGGCCAGATTTAGACTAGGACCGTAGTATATTATAGTCGTTCTACCGAGAGGATTAGAGTTTAGGGTAGTCCTGTCTTGCCAAGTGCAGATGCTAGTGCGTTTCATTTAACGTGAGAATATGTTTGATCATATGACGATGTGTTGGATTGTGTAACGAATTGCTGGGTGCTTTTGATTTGGATTGCTGGGTGCTTTTGATTTGGATTGTTTGCCATTGGTAGTTATACGTTGCCAAGGAGAGTCTTCCCCGAGTCTTTGACGTATGATGATGTTATTGTTATTTTACATGCTTATCTAACTATTATTTAAACTTTACCTTTGTATCTGGCATGATATTTTTATATGTACGATGATGTATGCCTATATGCCTATGTTTGTTTTAATGTGATATGGCTGGGAGAACCCCGAGTTACTCCCCAATGACTCTGGCATTTATGTTTCATGAATGAACAAGTTACAGGTTTGTGTTGCATGGGGTTTTCACGAGTGAGCTAGCGAGCGTTGTACGTACAGTGATTCACCCTTAGTGTTATAGTTTATGTTAGTTATATTATCTCATTTGTATATTTAACAAGGGATCAGGATCCCTTGTATTCATTTAAATTACAGTATGTATAAATGATTTATTAGAGTAAGTTTTGGTTTTATAACAAAAAGTGACATTCGCGGTTTTGCCCTTAAATTTTTAAAATCTCGTATTTTTCCGCTGAAGTCCATGTGTTTACTTTATTGCGAAATCGCGGGGTGTCACAACTTTCCCTTTCATTTGGAGAATTGAATTAAGGGAGTGAATTTGGACCATACAAAACACACTACTCCACGTGCCATTAGATTTATACAGCATAAATCTTCCAAATAAGAAAATCGGCAAGAAAACCAAAATAGTCCAAAAATAAAAATAGGAAAGTTCACATGAAATAGGAGGGACTATAAAGTATGTACATGGGAAAATGTAAGTTGAGATAATATACAAGATTAAAAAATCCTAAGTGCCCATAAATAAAAGATAAATGAGCAAATATTTTAAAGTATGAAGTCAAGGTATGTGTAACACCCTAATTTATTCATGAGATGTTAGCAACATATTCCAAGTAAATAAAAGAGTTACCATCTCGGTTGCCCGAGATATTACATATCAAATCAAAAATAAGAACAATTTATATAACTTTATTAAAACCTTAACTAGAATATCGATTACAATTTAAAATACCAAATTCCAAACCAATACAGTGGAAGTCTAATCAAATCAATGTTTTAACTAATCAATAGATCACAGTGAAAGACATGCTCTCGCAAATCGCAATACAATTCAACTCGCCAAAGCAATACACAATATTACATGTCTGCACTCACTGCTCACGATTTGCTGGAAATATCAAATGGATCACCGTACATAGTTTTATAAAACATATTCACAAGAGAAATGGACCACGTCAACTAGCAACCAGTAAGAATAATCAAGCTCATAAGAAAAATACAATAGCAACTACAACCATCGTACGATCACATGCATGCCAAAACCATCTCAATCCAACATCATTCCCATTATCAATAAGTACCAATGAGTATGCGTGCTACACAGCACAAGTTATACGAGGCCTGTTACGAACCACAAGCCACCCAGGCAATGTTGGTAGTATCGGGAAGCTACTTTCGATCGACGAGCTTGCTAGGATCGAATTTGTATGATTGGATCGTAGAATCGTAAGATCCTACTAATAAACTCAAATACATAATTGTGTTATCAAAATATGTTAAATCTCGTATTTCAATCTCAAAACATTATTATCGTAGCATGTGCCCACAAATTTTTCATGTTTATAGTAATTTTCTATCTTAAAAATGTAGATACCTCATTTCTACACCTTTCGCCAACCACCCAGTAATGATTAGGCCGCATGTTGGGTACGCGAAACGATTTATGACAGTTCATAAGTTTATCGTCAAGTGATAGCTCAAACACTTATGTCTACCCCTTGGTCAACATCTACGCGCCAGTACAGTTGTTTTGACAGTCATTAGAGTTCATTTGGAGTCCGGGTAGAAAATCGCTTCATTTTCTATAAACAATTTTAAAACTCCGATTCAGAATGCTCTAAAATATTCTGATTATTTTTTAAACTTTTTCAAATTATATCTTTTTAATAAAATTATCTCGTATTATCTTTTAAAAGGGAGTTATAGATCAACCACAAATCCGTAATAGAAACGTGGAAATCTTTCTCCCGTGGTAGGAAACCTCTGGGGAAATGACGCAGCAGGTGTTGCGCCTCTTCGAAGAATTGCAGTCCTGCTGCGCCTCTTCCCCGGTCTGTTCCTTTCCAAAGTTTGAATTTTTCTTGAACTCTTTCAAATTTTCTACTATAAAAGGAAAGCTTCGTTCTCACATTTAAGGCACGCGGCTGTTCCGCCCCTTCTCATCTCTCTTTGCATTCTAGACCTTGCTCTTAGTTATCGACATCTAAATGCTTGATCAATCGACCACGTAATCTCATATCCTTCTAGGTACCCATCAGGTTTTGCATTGACCGACCAATTAGACCAACTACACAATTAATCAACTTAATCAATCTTAGCCCTTTAACAAGAGCACTTTCTGCATACATTCGAGTCAAGCTATCACTAAACGTTAACTTAGTTAATCTCGTTTCGTCAACATGTAAGTCTGAGGGTGTAAATCCCGTCTTTTTATTGTATTGTTTATATTTGTTATTCATCTAATGTAAGACTCACGTCAAAAATAGATTCAAAACTGATTTCAAAGTAAAACCTTTTATCAAAATCTTTTTAGTAGTCATCATACGACGAGAAGAAACGCAGAAGCATATGTGCCTTTTCAAAGAATCGCAGCATCTGCTGCGCCTCTTCCATAGGCTGCGTCCTCCAGCTCTTCTTCTTCTTCCTCTGGTTTCTACGTCGTTAGTTTTCCTTTTCTTATTTTCTCTTTGATTCCTTCCTTTTCATATTTAATATTTTATTAGTCGTTTCGTTCTTGACTTAGATTCCTAGTAATTCGATATTAGCGAGTTTTTGTCTTTGAGTCAAATTTGGGTTTACAGATTTCATTCGTCCATATCAAGTCTCTAGATTCGTTATTTGTACAAGTGTAGTATAATTTAACTTGTTAAATCATTTTCACTCGAGTTATAGTCACTAATTGATTGTAAATACGCAAACAACATTAACTGATTGGAATTCTGGCTTCACAACCAAAACTAGGAACCTCTACGTGACGTCAACCATACCACGGTACGTACTCGTGTTAGTATCAAGAGATTTCACTACTCGAGGAAATGGACTAGGAACTGACCTTACTCATGTTTGGCGCATATCTCTCCACATACCCTGGGTTTGATTGCTTAGTATGGCAACCCACCTTTGAAGCCAAAACCATTTAAAAAGCACTCAGCATACCATTATAATGCCTGTATCAATGTGTATAACCTCTACGTGATCACTATTTTGTAAATAAAACCATGACAAACTTTTCAAAACAAAATCCTTTTCAAAACGGTAAAACATTTTGAAAGGTGGCCTGAAATAGCGCAAAATGAGTCGAAACTCTGCCCAAATATTCAGTCAAAATCGTTTTTGAGTCATTACTCCTACAACCACACTACGGTTGTCTAGGAAAAACATTTCAAAACTTGTCATCTTCAAAACTCACTTAGCATAATGGCACACACCCACTTCACAAGTCGAGTCATTCACCAATTCGAGTCATCACTCCTATAACAACACTAACGTTGTCTAGGACAAACATTTCAAAACTAGTCATTTTCAAAACTCTTTTAGCACAATAGTGTTGGAGTAGGTGTCCTCCACAATAGTGCGCCACATAATAAATCTTATTAAGGAATATAATTGGGATATTTATTGACTATATATGTATGATTAGTCAACTGATTAACGTAAATCAATAACGGTTCGCTGACTAGAGTTTGACGTTATTGTCGTATGACGGCGGTGATCAACTGATCCCTTTCGGTCACACCTAAAGGATGAAATCCAAATAGTAACTAATTATTTGTATATGATACAGTTAATTAGTCCATTACATATATTCGATATGTACGAGAGTTAATTATTAGAAATTGAGTTAAGAACTCAAATTCGATTAAGTTTTTTTTTCAATTATGCGATAATTGACTAATAAATTTATATCTTCTTTTAATATGATTAAATAAGATTTAACGTAGTAATTAATCGTTAAATTACTAAATTAGTTGAGGTTTTGAGATAGAGGTAATTAGTTAATTATATTTATAAGGAGTTGTAAAATAAATTAACTAAGCATTGTGGGACCCATTATATATTGATATAATGATAAAATATTACTTAAAATGTTAAGTACATATTATTCATTTATTTGTGTCATATAATTGTTATATGATCAAATTAACAATTAATTATACAAGATAATTAAGCATATAAATAATAACTATTTGTGGGACAAATATCAAAAATCAAAATGGATTAAATTAGGCCTCACATGGCCGGTTATAGTGTAGTGGGTAGTGATGATGGTTGCTCTTATTCATACTCACAAGTAACATGTGATTATGACATGAATAATAAACCTATAATCATCACTTACACTACAACACACCACCACTTTGCATGACAATAAAATAAGAAGAAAAATCACTCACTTGATGATCATAGGGGCCGGCCCTCTTGTGTATAAATAGGACAATTGTTGTACAATTGATTACTAGTTCATTCTTGCTTGTTTTTCATACATCTCTAAAAAACCCTTCTTCTCACTAAAACTCTCATAATACTAATATTTACTAAGTATTACTAGAATAGTAATATATTCTAACATTAGTAGCATATTATCTATCTTATTATCTAGTTAATAATAAGGGTAGATTATGTGGTGTCATCTTGGTGCAACTTGAAGGAGGTCTTCTAGTTTGGAGATTATTCTTGTTCATCCACATTAATAGCTCAAGAACAACAAGAAAGAGTTCTTGTTGTTCACATTTAATTTCCATATCAATGTGAGGAAATTTCTTCTTTTATATAAATGTCTTTATATTTGCATGCATGTTACATAGATAATTAAATACTACATTAACAAGTAATTTAGTAACTAATTAGAGGAGTCTAATTAAGGTCTATAGACTTTCATGTGGTATCAGAGCTAGCTTGTAGCATGCATGTTCATTTTGGACATTTTTTATTAAAGTTATACGATAACTAATAAATCAAAAAATTTGAGTTAAAATATGATTCTGACAACATTTTTTTGTGCATGTATACCCACTGACCTCAAAATGTTTGTGGTCAAATTTCGTGATTATAGGGATTGATTTGCTATTTATTTTTGTTTTTTGGCTTTTAAACCGAGTTAACATGCATTTTATGAGTAAAAAGTTAACTAAAAATAGTTGGATGTGGATTCTGGCCATGAAATTGTAATATGATCTCACATGCATGTAATAAATATTGTATGTAAAATTTCGTGACATTTAATTAAGTATTGAATGTTTATTGATTTTTATACGATAAAAGTCGATAATATGAGATTAAAATAATCATAAAATTGAAACGTCCTTTTATGGTCTTGAAAATTTTTGGTACATTTAAGATTCTGATTTTGATCATCTTGGTGAAATTTCATAATTTGTTTCACTGTTTTACTAATTTTGAGTTCTAAAACAGTTTAGTTAATTAGTTTGAATTTAAATAAGATTTAAATGTTGATATTGATTTTTAATGGTTAAAAATCAATAAATCCCGTAAAATCAAGCTACAATGAGCATGAATGTGTTTAGGGCGATTTTGGCATGAATTTTGCAGCAATTTATTTTATTTATGGTTGAATGAATGAATGTCATTTATTTAATAATTTATGCAAATTTTGTACCTAGTATGGCCTAGTTATTTTAATCGTTATTACCCGTAATGTAAGGGAATAACGGTTTGGTTGTAATTTTATTGCGGTCTCGTATCGCCGGTTTGTATAATTTAGTAATTTCATTTTATAGAATAAATGTATAATAGGAATTTGTATATTTGTATATTTGTAATTATTTTTATGAAGACCGGTGACTCCCTCAAGACGGTGCCATTTTTGGAAGACGTTCCAAGTGAAGACGCAAGGGACCAAGGAGTTGGTTTCCGAATATGTAATTATCTAGTTAATTTGATTAGCTAGGTGGCCATACTAGGATTTTTCCGTTGCTTGTTGCTTGCTTTATTTCCACTCATGCCAAAATCGTCACACATGCATTTTATTTTCCGTTATTGTCAATTCAACGTTATTCACAATTCACCGACTTAGTTCACTTATAGGGAATTAATAACTAAATTGACAAGATCTCTCACATATTTCAAAAATTGAGATTAGCCTTACCAATTAGTAACACATATGAATCCCGTGTTCATTAGGGCTACCACGCTCGTGGGTCCCTTTTTACCTCGGGTAAGTAGGGTGATACGATCACAAGTTAAAATTGGATTGGACTCAACGAGATAAGCGTTATCTTGGGACTAGGAGATGGATTTAGTTGAAATCCGTCAACCAAGAGTTCTAAAGGGTAGAATTAGTCAAGTAATGACTTACCATTTCTAGATAAAGTAGCATGCGATGACTATTTTTATTTAAAAATGGGTCTTGGAATCATTTATATAATTTAGTGAGAGGTCATTATATAAATGCTAAACTTGTTAAATGTTTTTCAAGTAAATTAACAATGAATGTTTATATATTTCTTTTTGTTGTAGTAACCATATTCGCACAATGTCAACTTCATCAAACAACGCAACCTTGGGTAAGGACTCATGGTTAAGATCCGTCATTGACAAGTGTGTCCTAAAAGATGACGGAATTAACTTCGTTGAATGGGAGTCAACGATCAAGAGCGCCGCGTTATCCCCATAAGTCTTCGCTCTTGTTCAAGAGCCCCCCCCCGACCCGCCTCCAAGATCGTCCGGGGGTTCAGGGGGGCCGAAATTACCTTTATTTGCAGGTTGCTAATGACGTCAAGAATGTCTGATTTGGTCAATCTCACACACTCAAACCCAATTGATATCTCTCATCTTGCGATATTCACTAGGATACCGCGATGTTTCGCAAGCACCCCCCCTCACATTCTCCAATATGATGCGGCTAGAAATTCTGTGACACTAAGCTTCAAAGGGGCCAAAAAGTTGGCCCACACGTGCTCAAAATGGTTGAGTACGCGGACACCTTAGAGCGTCTAGGGTGCAAAATTCCGAAGAATTTGGTGGTGGTTAAGATCCTTCATTCACTCTCACCTAAGTTCACCCAATTTAGGGTGAACTATAACATGAATGGCATGGACAATAGTTTCCATGAACTCCATGCACTCCTCACCCAAGCGGAGAGGGACATGGAGGCTAGTGGGAGTGAACCCAAGGATGTTCTTTCCATGAAAATGAGGAACATGAACCTTGGGGTGAGGAAGGACAAGGGAAAGGGTAAGACTCTTTTCAAGAAATCCGGCAAGGGAAAGGTCAAGGTCTTTTACAAGGCCAAGCCCAAGGTCAACAAACACGCGGAGGCGGATTGCTATTATTGTAATGGCAAAGGGCATTGGAAACGCAATTGCCCCAAATACTTGAAAGACAAGAAGGACGGTTGTGTGACAACGTCAGGTAAAATTCTTTCATCACTCTATATGATAGATATTAACTTGGCTAGTACATCTTCTTGGGTATTTGATACCGGTTGTGGTTCTCACCTTTGTAATCATGTACAGGGGCTGAGGGACGTGCAAGCACTAGCCAAGGGTGACGTGGACCTGCGCATGGGAAATGGAGCTAAGGTAGCCGCAGTTTCCGTGGGCACCTATGTTCTTCTTTTGCCTAATGGTTTAGAGTTGTATTTAAATAATTGCTATTATGTACCAACTCTTACCAAGAACATTATCTCCATTTCCGTGTTAGACATGGAAGGTTTTTCATTTTGTATTAAGAACAATCGTTGTACTTTTTCATTTAATGAAATGGTTATGGCGAGGCCATTTCTATTGGAGGTATTTATGTTCTAGATATTGCAAAAGAGGTCTATCATGTAGAAAACAAGAAGCTCAAAACAGGTGAACCTAATCAATCATACCTTTGGCATTGTCGTTTAGGGCACATAAACGAACGACGCATAAAGAGACTTTTTTCATCTAAAGTACTCAAACCATTCGATTACGAATCTTATGGCGTATGCGAATCTTGTCTTCTAGGCAAGATGACTCGTGCTCCTTTTACGGGAAAAGGGACACGAGCAAGTGAAGTATTAGGACTTATACATACGGATGTATGTGGTCCAATGACTATCCAAGCTAGAGGTGGTTATCACTGTTGGAGTAAGTGTCCTCCACAATAGTGCATTTATATAATAAATCTCATTTGGAATATACGTGGCATGATTAGTATATTTTGATACTCCACGTCAGTTGATTAACGTAAATCGGTAACGCTTGGCTGACTAGAGTTTGACGTTATTGTCGTATGACGGCGGTAATCAACTGATCCCTTTAGGTCACACCTATATGATGAGACCCAAATAGAATACTAATTATTTGTATACGATACAGTTTAATTAGAGAATTACATATATTTGATATGTACGTTTAGTTACGAGAGTTATTTATTGGAAATTGAGTTGCGAACTCATTCCACTTAAGTTTAGTAGTCAATTATACGATAACTGACTAAATAAATTTTACGTCTTATTTTAATACGATTAAATAAGATTTAATTTATTGATTAATCGTTAATTCATTAAATTAGTTGAGGTTATGCATATATTTTGAGGTAGAGGTAATTAGTTAATTATATTTACAAGGAGTTGTAAAATAAATTAACTGGGCATTGTGAGAT
>JAIUZE010001776.1:0-10040 GCA_022085475.1 Heliosperma pusillum
GCGTCAGTTCTTACAAGGACTAACTTAGTTTCCTAGTTCGGATGACCCGATCACCATCTATTGTGATAAGTAGTGGTGCCATCTTCCAGGGCTAAGAGCCCACGTCCAGCAACAAGTCTAGGCATGTAAAACGGAAGGCTCACATGATCCGAGATTACGTGGAGCAAAGGGAGATAGTGATAGACAAGATTGCTACGGATGATAACGTCGCAGATCCTCTCACTAAACCATTGAGATATGATAAACATGAAGGGCACTTTATTTCCATGGGAATCAAACGTGTTCCTGAGTTGTATTAGTTGTTTTGTATGGATTAGACACCTGTATCTTTTTCATACAAACTATCTATAAAATCATCGTTTTGTTTTATATTTTGTTTTTCATGTGGGTTGTACTGACAACATTGAACACCACAAAGTGAACTGAATTACATTATATTTGTTTTTGGTCCGTAATTGGCCTAATGATGATGAACTCTGGCCATTATTTTGTGACGTCGAGTGATTTTGGGTTCAAACGAGCCATAGTCAAACTGTTTGACGATCGATCACAGATGCGAGTTATAATGATCCTCGCGCAGGACATTTTGTGACGACGTTAATGGAGTCCTAAATGTTTCGGTGAACATTAAGGTGCCAGGGTCTTGGATAGGACCATCCAGTAGTTGTTTCCTAGAGTCCGATTCTTTGACTATCGTACTGTCTCTCCTCTTGAGATAAAGGGCAAGTTTTTGGTGACTTTTGTTTCTTTCTCATGGTCCGATCCGTAACAGGAGGCTAATTAGATTTTCCGTGGGTCATTTCTACTGCGCTTGTGTCCGTGCAAGATTCGAGTTGAAAGAAAATATCCAACCTTTATCAGGATATGATATTTCTCAGGGCCACTCGAGGAGCTGTAACTGAAATGCATGGCCATGCTCGAATGAAGATTCGTTTATCAGTTAAGTTACTCTCTAGTCGTGGAAACCACTCTTGATACTGATCACTTGTAAACTACGACCTTTGTGAATACGGACTTTGCAAATTGGTTTACATTGAGTGGGAGAAATTTATTATGGATATGAGAATCGGTTATCGCACATACACTTGTACGGACAAGTGGGAGATTGTTTGAGCTAGTGTCCTCCAGTTAGTGCAATAACATAAATAAATCTCTGTAGGTCCACAGGGTATACTTTGTATAATAATCAGTTGATTAACGTTTATCAATAACGGTTGGCTTGCTAGATAGTGTTGACCGTTATTTTGTCCTACCAGAATGGCGGTGATCAACTGGTCCCTAAAAGTCACACCTAAAGGATGTGTTTGAGAGATGTGATTATTTGAGAAAATAATCATATTGATACCCTATTATATGACTAAAAGGTTAGTCAGTGTAATTGACTAAAAGGTTAGTCAATGTGATGATGAGACGAAAGTTAGCTGAGACGAATTAACTGTAATTCGTAATATTGAATATAAAAAGTTATATTTAATTATAGTATATAATGTAAGCTAATTAAACATAAACTGTTATAATTAATTGGCAAATTATAAATATACGGATATTTATAATTAATGACGGATTATAATGTCGGTCCATGTAAAACGACGATTATAAGATATTACATTATATTGGAAGCTAAAATGACCGAAACACGGTATTCAGATACACTCGGGTTTTCGGGTCAATGGGTAGTTATTTGAGGAGACTAAATCTCCTCATATAAAAACAAAAGTTGCCGTGAGAATGAAAGGGAGGAGAATAGAAAATTCAGATTTTCAACTTTCTGACCTAACCTAATTCTCACACAGCCTCCATCTGAAATTCATCACAACAGACAAAAGTTCACAGTAACTTTTGACATAAACACAAATCAAAAGTTAACAGTAATTTTTGATAACTTCTAGCAACACAAGGGTATTTCTCGGAGCATCTTGGGTGCAACGATTAGGAGGATATCTACCTTGATATCTCTGTTCTTTACGCCAATTGCTAGGACCGAAGGTTGATTTCTAAACCTTTTCTATGTTTTCATTTATGACTCGATAATCAAATTATTACTTTTCGTTATAATCCTATTATAATTGTATTGTGGTAATACCGATTTCCCACAATGTGGACACCCTTTGAGGTTACAAGACGGTCTACCTCAGCTTTGGTGAACCTAAGGAAGTCCCTAATTAAATTTGTTCTCATACCCTTCAGAGTTAAGGGGTATAACTGGAGCATCTTCCGGGTCCCACACTCCAATGGCAGCAAATACATGTAAATTAGGGTCTCATTACTCAAGACAAGCATCTAGAAAGGGCCTTGCTACTTTCACTAATTTCAAACTCAAGATTGTCCCTAGATTGTAGGCACCCATGTCATGTTTCTCAACATGCGTGAAATCATTGGCCCATTCTTTGAGACGGTTTTCAAAGGCATCCATTATATTGCAAGTTCTTTTTTTTGAGAATTTTTTTATGTGAGAGACAGATTGTTGGATAACGTTATATGATTAAAATCTTCAACCGAGCTAGCTATATATGCTATTCGTCTTTTCCTAATTTTAATCGAGGTCTGATCAACCCAAGAGATGACGCAGCAACAGTTGCGCCCTTTCGAAGAGTCGCAGCTCTTGCTGCGCCTCTTCCTCGGGTCGTTTCTCAGAATTTCCGGCTCTTGCGCCTTCCTAATTCATTTTTGTCTATGATTTTCTATCTCTATAGGATATGAGTTCGGTAAATATGCCAAGTCACCCAAGGTTTTGGATTTCCTAATCCTATTCGGGTTCCGTCTTCTAGACAGTCATCGACATATTCACCAATCACGTACACTTGTTCATTTTTCTTTTCTACTTTTTAGGAAAATCATTTCATTTCCATTTTTCTAAACTTATATATTTCGTTTCTCTTCTTTTTTTAACGGGGTAACTCTCCCCTTTGTCGGTCATTCTCTTACATTTTCGTACTTTATTTCGCGTTCAGGCACTCATTTTGCGCTAGTTTAAGCTAGCGATATGACAAATGTAAAATGTTGAGTAGATTACTTGTTGTATACTACAGGTAATTTATGAGAATTCTATTCTGGCAGCATGACGGCAGAAACCGTCAGCTACCAAACATGTCCTTAAACTAACCTGCAGGAACAAGAGATATCTTCCAACAAAGACACTCCGGTTGTCGTAACACAGTCAAAAGAGGAATCTACGCAATAGTGAGGGCTCTCGTCCAAAAATCAAATCCGAAACTGGGGGCTCTCACCCGAAAACATATCTAAATGTACAACAAATCCGAAAACAAAGTTCAAATATCCAAAATCTACAAACAGCAAAAGACAACTAATCCTCATCACCCGTGAGCCCAACTAAATCATAAGGGCAGCGATATCGGCATCTCGGGCCTCCAGCTCCCTAAGCAAGCGCGCTATATCCTCTCGAGACTCCGATGTCTCCACTCGAGACTCCGATGTCTCCACTCGAGACTCTACTAGCTCATGCTCCAAGGCTTTCTTCAAAAGAAATGCCTCATTTCAGTCAACCATTTCATTTTAAAAACACAAAAATGCAGCAATAAATGAAAAAGGAATGATAGGTTCCTACCTGTCGGTCTTGGACACATGCGAGTGCCTCAACGGCCGTAGCCCGCAACCGTTTGGCCACCCTCCACAGTGCGACGTGCCGAGACGGGGCCACCTACATTCAAATAAAAATCAAAGGTTAAAACAAATGGATTCTTATGAAACAAAGACTGTCATGGATTGAAAACTCACCCTTCCCACGAGGTGCTCCCAATCCTCTAAGCCAGCATCAGTAATCGATGCGCTGAACTCACAAAGCTCTGAAATTGTCGTGGAGCCAGCCGCATCCTTGTACTCAAGCACTTCGGGGTAAGCTGGGGGATCGACGCCTGCCACCTCGTTCTCCTTCAAAAATCAAATGGTTCATCAACAAACAACTTATCAATTCTCAAAGTTCAATATACAAGAAGCAAAGAATGCTTACCACGATCGACTAGTACGCCAATCTCCGACGAACAAACCATGGGTAATCTCCGTCGATAGCCTCTCCCCCTTGTCTCTAAAGTACATCGAAGACAAGAACCACCACAGCCAAAGTCGAGCCCTTTGCTGAGCTTTACAAGAAGGAGGAGCCACCATCTCTCCACATATCCTCACTCTCGTCAGAGTCCTACCAGCAAAGTAGTCTCTAACATAAGAGCTCGGTGTGGGAAAATCGCTGTTTCCACAATACAATTATTATAGGATTATAACGAAAAAGCAATAACTTGATTATGCGAGTCATAAACGAAAACAAGGAAAAATAGAGATTTAGAAATCAACCTCCGGTCCTAGCAATAGGCGTAAAGAACAGAGATATCAAGGTAGATATCCTCCTAATCGTCGCACCCAAGATGCTCCGAGAAATACCCTTTTCTTTTGCTAGAAAGAGAACCTCTTACACGATCTCACTGATGAGAAGGAGGTTTTGTGTTTTGTGAAAAATTACTGTTAACATTTTGTCTTGTGTGAATGATAGAGAGGCAGAAGTGAGAAATGAATTAGGGTTGGCTTTAAAAACTCAATTTCTCTCCCAACTCTCTGCTTCTCACGGCTCAACTTAGGGTTATGGGGAGATATTTTTCTCCTCAAAAATAACCACCCATTGACTAAAAACAGAGTGTATCTGGACACTTTTGTTTTTGGTCATTTTAGCTTCCAATATAATGTAATATGTTATAATCGTCATTTGTCATGGACCGATATCATTATAATACATCATTAGTTATAAATATCCGTATATTTATAATTTGCCAATTAATTATAACGGTTTATGATTAATTAGCTCACATTATATACAACAATTAAATATAACATTTTATATCCAATTTACGAATTACAGTTAATTCGTCTCAGCTAACTTTATTTAATCGTTATTAAATAATCGTCTCATCATCACATTGACTAACCTTTTAGTCAAATACACTGACTAACCTTTTAGTCATATATAGGGCATCAATATGATTATTTTCTCAAATAATCACATCTCTCAAACACATCCTTTAGGTGTGACTTTTAGGGACCAGTTGATCACCGCCATCTGTATGACAATAACGTCAAACTTATCTAGCAAGCCAACCGTTATTGATAAACGTTAATCAACTTATTATTATACAAAGTATACCCTGTGAACCTACAGAGATTTATTTATGTTATTGCACTAACTGTGGAGGACACTGGCTCCAACACTCGGTACCAACCCAGGTATAGCAGCCTCCCGTGTCGGCAGGTTCCAACCTATCAGTTGTCTCGCCTCCTCCGAGTCGACCCTCATGGCCACTGACGGCCACTCCAAGCTCTCATCTCCACACGGCAAACCATAAATCATGACGTAATCCTCCAAACTGACCCCGACCTCCCCAAAAGGCATATAGAAGGTCGAAGTCGTATCCCAGTAACGATCCAAGAAGGCCCAAATCAGGCAAAGGTTAGCCCGAATCTTTATCGCCCTGATCGACCTCAAGGCTCGGACCAACTCTCCGAAGGCTCCTCCCCCAATGAGAGTCTTCTCATTCTCGGCCAGCTTCTCGTACGCCTCCATTATGGTCGTGTAGCCAGAAAAGGACCTCATGTTCCCGGCCTCCTGCAATTTAAATCAAGAAAGTCATGTTAGCATTTTTTATTTCAAAAGAAATGGCAATGGAATATGGAAAACGACAAGCAAGCTCAAAGGCTTACCATGCTGCGTGTTGTCCTCTAAGACGGGTGGCTCTCCGCTACCCAAATAAGATGTCTACCATCCCATTTCTCAGCCCACTCACGTCCGCCCGCCAGATGGTGTCCACCTCGACCCGTGGTAATGCTCCTCGGAATGGTCATCCTCAGCCATCCCGGCCTCCTGCGCCACCTCGGCTGGTATATCTTCTCCCTCACGGGAAGAAGAAGGCTCAAGATCTATGTCCATGGGAACTCTCCCCGACATAGAAGGAATGTCATATGCACAATCCTCAACAAACATATCAGCATTTTAAACATGTCAAACAGTTCAAGCAAATCCTCAACGGTTTCAAAAACTGGCAAGCACATTTTAAAAGCGTTTCAATTCACTTTCAAGAACCTTTCTGGTCATCTTTGACCGTTCTTTCGAAAACCCGATGTGACAACCCTCGCGAATGCGGAAATATAAAACATACAAGCATGTGAATTATATAGCGGAAATATGAAGTTTTTAAAACTTTTATACATGCAAGAAGAAGTATACGAGGAGTGTCAAATATTACAAACTAAAGTATGAAATATAACAAAGAGACGAAGTCTCTCAAAATGTTATAAATGTCAAAGTGATTAGCAACTAGCTAAAATAACATCTAGAGGTAATTCTTCCAGGGGCAACGCCCGCTAGCTCACACCCGAACCCAAAATATCATAAGCAAAAATCCATCCAATCAAGAAACCTGTTCATCCATGAAAAACATGAACGCCACAGTCAGTGGGGAGTAACTCCGGGTTCTCCCAGCCATATCACATCAAACGTACATAGAAGAATACCAAAGTGAAGCTGCCTATATGATATCATGTGAGAATACGATAGAATACATAGGCATTCAATATATAATATAAGGCCTATGATCAAATCCGAATCCATCATGTTATACAAAGACTCGGGGAAGACACTCTTAGGCAACCGAATACGCTCACTAGGGCTTACATCTCACCGTTAGTGGTATAAGTTTGATAAGATTGAGACTCGACAAACAAACCATGCCAAGTCATCCAATGATCAATCATATAATCATTTATCCAATCATAACGACACAAAGACGACATCTCTCAAGGTAAATGAAACGCACTAGCACCGTGTACATGGCAAGTATGATTAAAAGGCATCCACGGGATAAGACGTTTCCCTGAACGCATACACGATCACATTTCGTATATGTAGACTAATTTCCTCCCGGTAGGACGACGATAATAATACGATCCTAGTCTAAACCTGGCTAGACTCTCGGAATAAGACGTGTTCCGATTCGACATGTGGTAAACATTTCGCATCCAAGACTCGGTCTTACAAACGTCGATTACCCCAAATTCGGTCAACCTTCAGAAAGGCTGAAAAGACACAAGCCTCATTACAAGCGGTACGCTACATGCAAATAACACCACCTCGCAAGTACACAACATTTGACGGCCGGGTCGAACAACGCATAGCGTTCAACTCCCAACACCGTCGTCGTATGCCCACTACACATGCCATTAAGCAGTAGGATACCTCTCCGTTCCGACATTCCAGCCTTACGAACGGGAAGGTAGCCAAGGGAATGAGAATACAAAGCACAAGACAAAAGAGTGCTCAAACCGTATCATTTGTAAAAACCGACTCAAAGTGGGAACATACCAAAAACCGTCACAAAACATTAGAATAGGGAATCATATAAGTTTAAATATGATAAACATGAGTCAATACATGATACATAAGCATTAGAACAAGTTTATGAAGCATAATGAATAAAAACATAGATCACCTCTCCAAAACAACGTTGTTTGGAAACCAACTAAAACAAGGGTCCACTTCAAACGGTCATAACTAGAGTTCTAGACATGCAAATGCAAAAATTCCAAATGGAGGTGATAGCTTATCCTCTTACGGTTCCAACGGAATGTCACAAGCCCACAACAAGCAAGTAACGAAGGAGATATGATCATTTTACAAAACGAGGTCAGTGCAGGAAAACTGCAGTCGGCCGCGCGTAACGCTGCCTGCGTCACCACGACGCAGCCAGCGTCCCTCGACGCAGCCTGCGTCCTACACGGGATTCAGGAACGATCAAATTCCAACAAGTTACCAACACAAAAATCCTCATTTATCATCACAAACCATCAATTCTCATATCAATTAACAACTAACAACAACCAACAACAACAACACAAGTCCTAAGCATACTAACCATAATCTAAATACGATTATTAGCCTAGAAAACACATAAAACACGTAAATGATATCGAGTAACCCTTCACCGTTACCTTTACGCGTCTTCAAACGATTTCTAAGTCTTCCTATTCTCCACCTACAATTAGATAATAAAAGATGAATATAATTCACCTTTGAGAAAGACGGATAAATTGAAAAGCGAGAAAGACTGTAATTTTATTACCAATACGGATAGAGGAAGATGAGAGGGGAAGAATAAGACGAACTTACGTGAATTTGAGCGAGAAATGAATGAGATATGACGATTATAAGCTTGGATCAAAAATGGAGGCAAGGTTTTGGTTTTCTTAAGGAAGAAGGAATTTTGAGTTGTGTGAATGAAAAATAGGTTAAAGGGAGGTAGTATGAGGGAGTATATGTAGGGTGAGTAAGTGGAAAAGTCAAGAAAAACTCAAAGTCGCCTTAAGACGGGATTCACATGGAATCTCGCGGAAATTCCAAATACGAACTCGGAAATTCTAAATTCGACTCGGAAAATTAAATTCTAAATTAAAACTAAATTTCGCTGAAAAGTGTCCGTAAAATATTTTTACTAGAAAAATAGGGTACATTTGCGGGTGTTACACCCGACTACACATGTAGGATAGGGGTCAACTCAAGTCTACATTCGAAGCCTAATTTTGGGTTTGAGTCGAAAATTCGACAGCATTTCGCTATAATAACGATTTTACCCTAGAAAAGCGTCATGTAGAGACCGTCGCAAACTGAAAATCTAATGCTACAAAATGTTCACCCACTACACAAGGGTTCCAGAACACCAAGTTTCATTCAAAATGAGCTACCCTAAGGGGATTTTCGAAGCGGTTTTCGACTCAGTGAGTATTCATCTCATTTGTTCAAAACTCGATGAAAATGAAAAACGAATGCATGGCTATATTCCTAACAAGGCCAATGGTTCATTTCTAATGTCAATTTCTATCATACAAATCAAGGGGGCAAGAACCCCTCAATTTTCGAGTTCTTTAGGGAAGGGAACCCCAATTTCCAAATCAAAATCAATCATATATACACGATTAAAGCGAGATTGGAATGCATACCTTGGTTTGTCATAGCTTATGGAGCAATTTGAAAAAAATCCAACAAGTGTGATGGAAATTTGAAAGAATGGTTCGAGTTTTTTGGTGTTCGGATGAATAAAAGTACTCCCGTCTGTTCTCGTCTTTTATTAGACAGGGAGAAGTTGAGTTTTATCTCGGATAGCTGGAATGGGTTGTAACTGAGGTGGAGCGGGTTGTTCAACGACCGGAACGGTTTGTCAAACGGGATTGGAGGTGCCTGCTTGTCCCCTTTGCCTCTTACTAGTCTGTGCTTCCCCCGTCATTACTCAACAACAATAATTAATCAAGCACAAGACGGAAATCGTTCACTCTAGCAAATCTCAACTCGAAATATTCGAAACTTAGGTTCAAAATCAACAAATTATCAACAAGAATGGTAAGCAATAGTAATTAGATGAAGTAAAGCTTAGATTTGAAGTAAAGAACCCAAGATTGAAGCATTAAAATCGAATTTTCCAACCCAAACCCTAGGTATATTCGAAAAACCGAAAAATATAGAGCAATTAAGAGTGGATTTATGCAAATTAACAACAATGGAATGAATTATTATGAGTAAAATGTTGATTGCAGTGTTCTAATTAGATTATTGTAGAAGTTTGGTAGGAATTTTGGAGAGCAATGTCAGAAAAAAAGAAAGAAGTTCACGAAAAGAATGACGGGGTTTAGGGAAAAAGAATGAAAAAGTAAGGAAGACCCGGTCTGAACCGGGCGACTCTATTCAGTTTTTAACACTAGATTGAGTAAGAAAACACTCGATCATTTCACAAACTCGATCCAGTTTTCTAACCGGTTAGATGCAGTGGTTATACGCTCTGGTCCCCGAGTGTCGTTCGATGTACAATTAATGCATCGAGAGTGTGGCCAGGTCTTAGACATATAGGCAGTGGTTATACGTTATACATAGTATCGTGGAGGCAGTGGTTATACGCTCCACACCGATGGAGGCATTGTTTATATGCTCCGTCAGCTAGAGGCAGTGGTTATACGCTCTAGCAAGGTAGAGGCAGTGGTTATACGCTCTAAAGGGCGTT